>JAQIXL010002228.1:0-13861 GCA_034700245.1 Poikilolaimus oxycercus | reverse complement strand
AAAGTTCACTTTACGAAGAGAAGTTTGACCTACCTGGCCATGATTTTCACTGGTTTCTGAAGCGAAAAACGCGATTTTTCTCATTCTAAAGCAAAACTGTCTAGTAGAAATGACCCCCTTCTGCGTTTTTGGAGACCCCTAAAGGAGGACCCCTTCTGCTTTTTGAAGTTCCACCGACCCCGGTTTAACCACTGTTCGGCATCCACTTCCTGTTCATCGGCGTGTCGAGACTTGCGGGAAGAATGGCGAGCGTCGTTGTCGATCTTGGAAGCCCCGAATTCGCTTCGGCAAGACTCTTTACGAGTTGATGAACCGCCGCCTTGGCCATTCCGTAGCCGATCATGCTCGGTGTTCCGTCAACAGCCTGATTCTTCACATAATAAAACAGATGAAGAACGCACAGCGGCGGCTCCGGTGAGTTGAAGGAGACCACCTTCCTTGAGGTGAAGAGCAGCGAGTCGGGCAGCAACGACAGAGCTCCACACGCTTTGCTTCCACATTGCTTCGGCGCTGTCGACCAGATTCTCTGACGAGGCGTTTCCGCCCATCCATCCACCGGCGACCGTCAGAATGGCTTCCAATTTCTCCGATCCCAAAGCCGTTGAAACTCTACTGAAGTTTTCTTTCGATTCAGATGTATACTCTTTGAGAATGTGCAGCTCTTGTTCTGACCAAGAAGCGCCGCGATCCACAATAACGTTCACATCAGCTCCATCGTTAGCAACCGAGGCGATCGAGAAGGTCCACTAAAGCTGCCGAATAAAGTAAAGAACGACGAAGCTTACATACATAATTGTGGTTCTTGAAGTGCTTGAGAATGGCCGAGCCGAGGGCGCCATTGGCGCCGTAGATTACCACACGTCCCGGTGGCATGGATTTAGTCTTGGCTAGCCTGGGAAAATATTCTAGCCATTGAGAAGACTAAATTGTCACTGATTGGCAAACGAGAAAGAGTCATAAAAGCTCAACAGTCGTCGAAAAGGAGTAAAGAAAACGAAGAGACTCTCTTATCACTTTAGCCGATTCACGTCTGAACACGAGGAGGCAGAACCGAGGCCGACGACCAGCGCATCATCGAGCACTCAAACGACGTTGGACCCGAAAGGGGCAAAAAGGCATGACAAATAACGATGATGGAACAAGAGACCCTCCAATACTCTTGGAAATCTGAAAAAGAAATTTTCTACAACCCAATGGAGCAGCATAAATGACACACATATTGTAGAGCAAAAACAAGTTTTTCAAGTTTACAAATTTTATTCACAGGGTTCAAGAGCGAAATATGCGCATGATGAACCTTGCTTTATCCGATTTTCGTGTGAATTCATAACGACGATGCGATTCGTTGCTCGAGTCCCAACGTGAAAGACTCCAAGCTTCGTGGTTTTGAGGCAGAAATGCGTCCGGATTAGCATGCCACTCCGAGATTCCAAGTCGAAGCGTTTGAATTGTGCTGCGTCTTTCGCTCCATGCCCTGATCAAATCGCAAATTCCAGTAGAAGTGACCGCCGTTCGTTGGACGTATATATGACGGCATTGGTGTAGTCGTACGAGAACGTCATTAGTGAATTGCGGAAGGTCTTCAAATTCGAAGTTAGCAATGGTCAATACTTGTAAATTTCGTAAGAATGGCTGTGAAAACAAGAGAGTCCAATTATGATCGAATGGTCTTCCTATGACGTTGTTTTGAATCATCAACTTTGGAATGGTACTCGCAGCTAGAATTCTGATCAGTTGCTCCATCTCGAACAAGCAGTCCCTGATTGTCAAATAAGTAACGGATGGGAAAACGGGGACGACGGTGAGAAAGTCGGCCTTAGTTTGCCCGTTCGCCTCGATTTCGTTAATAAGATATCGTTTTGAAATGAGTTCAGCAACGGCTTGAAAAGCTTTGGTCGCGTCGCTTTCGGCATAAATAACTTGCCAAATTTGCTTGTGAGATGTGTCACGCAGAAACCATAAACCGGGGACATTCGTCCTCAACAAATCGGCTTTGTTTTCGGAATCGAGCATGCTTTCCGCTTCTTGGCCGTATTTCAATTCCCAGGAATCGGCACCTCGTTCACTTTCGGATGCGAATCTTGACATGAAATTGATCTGCTCGTCGCCATTTGCAGTGGAAATCCAGACCGAAATAAAGGCATCGAAAATCTTGATTGGTTGAATGACTTCGAGGTTGCGACGAAGAAAATGAAAGTAGAACTTCGAGAGACGCTCACAGCGAAGGCAATCGCGAATTTCAACGTGGTGAAAGACTTGAATGAGGACAGGCGATGGAAAGGTTTCTAGACGCAGCGCCATCTGGATTGATCGAAAGAAACGGGCACGTGATCATTCGTTGCGGGAGGGAGGGGGAGCGCAGAGTTCGTGACGTGAATGCCGCACAATTGTTGATCACCGTATTTTAACCTAAGAAAAACCTTTCACCCTACCTCCTGTTAGAGGATAGCGTTGCAGACAGATTTCATAAACAAAACAGTTTATTCTTTTTTTTGGAGTAGCCTCACACTATTAAAGTTTTGTCGTTACTGAGATCGACGCAGTCGCACATCCACGTAGGCTGCTTCAAGCTTCACATCCAGAATGAGAATAGCTTCGTCTGCATCCCGTCTCAGTTCGTGATGCACAGATCCGGGGCCATCGACGACGCAACTCTCGCTGCATTCATGATGTCCAGGAAAATAGTCCTCAATGTCACGGTCAAGCGTTCGAATATCCAGTTCTTCGATTCGCGAGCCCTCCTCCATCCACGCCTCGACAAGTTCACAAGTGCCAAAGGCCGTCACACCCGTGTTCATGACGATGTTGATCGTCTCACATCGATGTTGCAGTCTTGCAAGAATGGCGTCGTTGAATTGAGGAATGCCGGTGACTGAAGGACAATTCAAGACGAGTCGCCGTAGATTGTGAATCATTGGGAGCTTAAGAACGCGTTTCCAGTCAAAGTGTGCCAATCCTCGCATTGGCGGCCCTTCTTCTAGAGTGAAGTCCTCAATGTAAGTTGTCTCCAAGGCGTTGAGCACATTTTCCATGTCACATTCGCAATTGTCAATCGAAAGCTGCTTCAGATCCTCAAAGAAGGGCAGAACACCAAGGAAGTCGACTTCATTCTCGTCCAGTTGATAGAAATGAACTCCGCAAATGGCATAGCGTTGAACCATTAAACGAACAACGGCTTGAAGAGCTTCTCGACTTCGGTAGCAGCAAGCAAGTTGCCAGGTGTTCTTGCTAATTGTACATTTCTCGCGATAATAGTAGAGGTTCTTCACTTCCGTCTTCAGCACATCTCCCTTCTTCTCGGCTTTATGTAGGCTTGCTTCGTCTTCGTGAAACTTCAAGCGCCAATAACGGACTCGTTGCTGGTCTTCGTCACTCGTTCGGAACTTCACTCGGCCTAGACTGAACTTCTTCAATGGAAACCACAGGACGAGGAGGGTGTCGTCGATCTTCCTTGGTTGAATACTCTTCCGATTGTGTCGAAGAAAGTGAAAGAAGAACTTGGAAAGGCGCTGGCACCGAAAGATCTCACGAACGTTGGCGTGGTGGAAGATAAGGATGAGAACAGCGGCTGGAAGCGATTCCAAGAAGCGAAGTCCAGTGCTCATCTTTGAAAAGCAGCGCGTCCAAATTGTGCATCGATCTTGATCAAATCGGCTTTCGAGGTCTTGAGATCAAGTTCCCGGCCTTGCAAACATTAATCTTCTGCCTCTCCTGAAATTATTCGCATTAGTTGTGGTAACAGCGCGAAAGAAAAACTTGCGAATCTCGTCTCAAATGCTCGTGCGAGGCAACCAAGAGAGCGAAAACAAGTGGATGTTGTCCCCTGTGTGCGGACAAGAAAGCAAAAAGCTTCCACCTCGAGACGACTATTAGTCGCGAAGGAGAAGAGCGAGACGGCTGCCGTTTGTTTAGTCGGCGCTGCGCGGTTCTCTTCTGTTTGCTGGACCGTATTTCGTTCTTGATCGCATCAGTCTTCCTATTTGGGGTTTTTGAAGGATTTATTCCAACAGTGAGACAGAGAAAATATCGGAGCAGAAAGGACCGAACGACATTGCCGACGATGACATCACATGGATTTCAACAACAAGGACATAAGCATTACTCCTATCATCTGATCATCTAGAACTTGTGGAAAACATCAAAATGCGCTTTAATGCACGCAATTACCCCCAATCATGCGAGCGAAAATACATGGAAGATTCTGCATTTCCATCGTGAAGATGTACGGATACCCAATCCTTTCGCCAAGTGTTGATATCCAGAACAATGAAAGCGTTGTCCGTTAGTCTCGTGAATTCGTGACGCCACACGTGTGGACTTTGTTGTCCACAACGTGAATTGGGAAGACATTCGTGACTGTCGGGCAAAAACTCTCTTGGGTTGGCTTGTGTCCTACTCCGTTCACACGTTTGAAGTTGTAGGACTTCAATTGAACAGCAATCCTCCATCCAAGACTCGATTAGTGTTCAAATGCCTCGCGCTGTAATTGCTGTTTGAACGACAACCAAAATGTTCCGGCAGCCGAGCAGCTGGTGAAGCACGCCATCGGTGAATTGCTCGAAGCGTTGTGAGAGATCGAAATTCAGCGTCAATTGCTGTAGATTGCGCACTTGGGGAAGCGTGAAAAACGGCCTCCAGTTCAATGTCACGGCTCTTCGAACATCATCGACATCAAATTCCGTGATCTGCGACGCGGCGAGAGTCTCGACCAGCTGATTCATGTCGAAAAGGCAATTCATAAGTCGTAGTGCGGCAAGATTTGGAAAGAGTTCAAGAATAGAGAAATTGTTCGTCATGTCCAAACAACGAAATTCGATGTCTGCGATAGAATAGAAGCGACGGATTATTTTAGCGACAGCCTCGACTGCGTCGGCTTGTCGTCGTTTGCTGGAGAAAACTTGAAAGTTTTGCCGCTCTTCCGAATCGCGAAAGAAAATCAACTCAGGTAGATGCGGAATCAACTCGCTCGTCTTGTCCGATCGATGAAAGGAAAACATATCTTGGGCAGTCTTCAGATTGAGGGTTCGACGTTTTGTAGAATTCTCGCTTGTTATTGGTTTGAATAGGATCGCTTGGGGAAAATCTCCAGAAGATAGAACAATGCCCACAATGGTATCAGAGATTTTTTGCGGTTGAATTACGTCCAGCTTATAGCGAAGAAAGTGAAAGAAGAACTTGGAGAGTCGTTGGCAGCGAAGAGCGTCACGAATTTCCACATGGCGAAAGACTTGAATGAGGATTGGCTCAGGGAGAGCTTCAAGAAATTGTACCATCAGCAGGTTGAATGAAAAATAAGGCGATGCCGTAAAATTCGGCACTAGTAAAGGAGAAGAATCTCTAGAAACAGTGCGCGAACGAATAATGGCCCAAAGTTAGCTCATCGCTATGCGAAACTATAAGTGCTGGCGCCGCACAGTTCTCAGACGACAATGGAGAGCCTTCCCTGAGAGCCCTGGAGGGCCCCAGCGAGACAACCAGAGAGCGAAGCAAGTGGATATTGTCTCTTGACTGGGCGGAGAACAAAAGCAAAAAAAAGCGGCTACCCTCAGACGACAAAGTCTCAACGGTGCTGATCGTATTGCGCCTTGGATTTGATCTCCATCGTTGACTCTCCTTGTTTTCGACATTATGTAGAGGGATTTATTCAAAAAAGAGAGAAACAATCGATGTTGTACGCAGCAATGCGAGAGAATCTTTGTGTGGGGACAAGAAAAGAAAAAGCTTCCACCTCGAGATTAGTCGCGAAGGAGAAGAGCGAGACGACTGCCGTTTGTTTAGTCGACGACGCGCAGTTCAATTGTGTCTGTTTTAACGCTCTTCGTTCTGAATCCAGAAGTCCTCAGTGATTGATTATTGCGTTCGGCATTCATAAGACAGATTTATTGTGGAAAGAGACAAAGAAAATCGGAGTTGAGGCGGATCATGACAGCCGTACGTTTTTTTTGCACAAAATCACACACAAAAAAATGGAATAATTGAAGAAAGAAACCGGGCAAAATGTAAAAGATCTATATGCCCTCTTTTACACCCCACAGTGCGAACGGAAAAACATGGATGATTCCGAATTTCCATCATGTAGATGCACGGATACCCAGTCAGTTCGCCTAGTGTTGATATCCAGAACAATGGCTGCGTTGTCCGCACTTCTCATAAATTCGTGACGCCAAACGTTTTGGCTTTGCTGTCCACAACGTGAATTCGGAAAACATTCGTGGTCGCTGGGCAAAAACTCTTTCGGGTTGGCTTCTGTCTTACGTGCACACGTTTCAAGTTGCAAGACCTCAATTGAGCAGCAGTCGTCCATCCAAGACTCAATAAGTTTGCGTATTCCGCGTGCGGAAACGGTTGTTTGTACCACAACCAAGATCTTCTGACATCCTAGCAATTGGTGAAGTATGACGTCATTGAATTGAGCGAAACGTTGCGAAAGATCGAAATTTAGCGTCAATTGGCGAAGATTTTGCACCCGAGAATGCGCGAAAAATGGCGTCCAGTCTAATGTTATGGCTGTTCCGACGTCTTCGACTTCAATTCCATTAATCTGAGATGTGGCAACAAAGTCGATCAAGTGCTTCATCTCAAAGAAGCAGGACTGAAGTCGCAACGTCTCAAGTTTTGGAAATAGTTCCAGAACAGGCAAATAAGTCGCCATATCCAAGCAACGAAGGTGAATTTCAGCAACACGGTAGAAGCGACGAATTAGTTTAGCGACGGCCTCGATTGCGTCTTCTTGACGTTTTTCGCAGGAGAATACTTGAAAGTTTTGTCGCTCGTTCGAATCGCGAAAGAGAATCAATTCGGGCGGCTGTGGCATCACTTCGCTCGTCTGCCCGGAACGACGAAAGAAGAAAGCTTCTTGGTCAGTCTTCAAATACAGAGTGCGAGTTTTCATCGAGTCTTCGTCTGTAGATATTGGCTTGAATAAAATTGCATTTGGAAATGCATCAGCGGATAAAACGAGCTCCAGAATGGTATCAGAGATCTTTTGTGGTTGAATAATGTCCAGCTTGTGGCGAAGAAAGCGAAAAAAGAACTTGGAGAGTCGTTGGCAGCGATGAGCGTCACGAATTTCCACATGGTGAAAGACGTGAATGAGGGTTGGCTCAGGAATAGCTTCAAGTAGTTTCAGCATCGCCAGTTCGAATTGATAATAATGCCAAAAATCGGTTTAAAGGTCAGATTGTCGAGAAACAATGCCTAAACCAGCAGTGGCCCAAAGTTAGCATGCCCTTTTGCGCGCGTTATAGTTGCTGGCGCCGCACAGATCTGAAGCTACAATCGAGAGCCTTCACGCTTTTTGTCGACTTGCTGTCACTCTTGAAATGCGCCATTTCTTTCACACAAACTTTTAACATGTGCAAAACAGAAAGCACAGCAAGAGAAATCATAGAAAGTATGATAGCTCGTTGTCAAAATCATGCCGGTCCGTCTGCCATTGCACGAAAACTTTTTCTCTCATCGTCTCAATGTCGAGTCTTAATACGCTTTCCTGTAGAGTTTTCTTGAATTCGTGGCGCACGAGAGAGGCGTTTTTCCGTCCGCAGGGAGTATTCTTTAGGCATCGGTGGTTTTGCGGCACAAATGTGCGGAAGATAACTCTATCAGCTCTTTCCGCTGTTTCAATTCGCAGCCTTTCGATTTCGCACCAGCCTTCAAGCCACGCTTCAACAAGTCTTCGAATGCCTGCCGAAGTAACTGCTGTTCGATTGAAAATGTAGATTTCTCGACAATCACACAACTCAAGAAGCACATCATCAGTAAAATGTGGAAAATTGTGTAAATCTGGGAAACTGATGAAAAGTCGTCGAAGTTTGTGGATGAGAGGAGGGGTGAAGAAGTCTTGCCAATCCTGGGGTCCAGTAAAGCGGCGAAATTGAACTAGATGATCCCAGTGTTTATCTCTAAAGGCCATGTCGTCGACACCGGACTTCGCGAGAATTTTGGCGAGTTGCGCCATGTTGTAAGAGCAATCGCCAACGCTTACAGCTGTTAAATTGGGACAGAACGACAGAACGGGAAAGATGTCACTGAGTTCCAAGTCGTGAAGCGCAAGTCTACGCACCTCAAATCGATGGGCGATTAGTTTAAAGACGTCTTGAATGGCTTCGGTTTCCTTTTCGCAGTGGAAAACGAATTTCCCTGCTGTCGGAGGGTCTCGAGCAAAAAACAACCCCGGCAAGCAAGTTTCAAGCATGCCATGAAAGTCTTTGGAGTTGAGCATCTGTTCCCTGTCGCGGTAAAGAAATAGATTCCAGTAGCGAAGGTTCTTATTGACTTCACGCTTTGATTTAAAAATGATCTTAGACGAAAAGTAGGTTCCTTCTTTGGTAACGTAAAGGCAGACATCGGTATCGGTGATCTTTTTCGGGTGAATTGCATTCATATGTTGCCGGAAGAAATGGAAGAAAAACTTTGAGAGACGTTGACAGCGAAGAGCATCCCGAATTTCGACGTTGCGGAAGATTTGAATGAGGATAGGCGAATGCAGACCTTCAGGAAACACTGACCCTTCCATTCGATTACAATAGAAACCGGAGTTCACAAATTGCACGTTCGACTAGGGGCAAGAAGTTGTCTAGCAAAAGCGCGGGAAAAATTTCCGGCGGATTGCTGTGTCGCACAGTTTTCGCTACATTCCCATCACTTTAATGGGTAGGTGCTAATTGCAACTGTGTTTTATGTCTGATGTGAAGCAAGTATGTCAACGTGAAATTTGACCCCCCCCCCCGTTTCAGCCTAGTTAGGCCTCTTTAATTTTTTGGACATGTTTTTCAAATAGGTCGGTTACACAGATATTGCAGTCAAAGCATGCAACAATGCATACCATCTGGTTCATCTTGGAATGGTGAATTCGTGGCATACTCAGTTTTTGCGATCAACACTGACATACAGATTTCACGGCAATCTCAAGAAGTGCATCACAATTTTGTAAATCAGGAAAGCCAATGAAAAGTCGCCAAAGTTTGTGAATGAGACTAAGAGAGCAAAAGCAAATGGATATTGTCTCGTGGCTGGGCGGAAAAGAAAAGCAAAATATCGTCCGTTTTGAGATGAGAACTAGACGCCTCCTAGTTCATCGGATTGCGCTTTGAAATGACTACCACTCTAACGTTACTTTGTTTTGTTAAAACAGTTGAGAGATTTATTCGAAAAAAAAAAGATTAAAGTAATGGACGTTCTCAACAACGTGAATGACAACCGCATTGCTTTCCGTCAATATTTTGCTTAAAATTTCGAACTGAACACAAGACAAGCCAAAGTGTATTTAGTCAATGTTATGCCCAGCGATGTTACGCGTGCCCTGCCGGCACTATGCCGGCAACTGAACACCGCAGACTGTGTGGAAAAAAATTCATAGAAAAGTTTGAGTTTCCTCCATGCAGATGCACGGATACCCGACCGCGGCTGGTGTTGATGTCTACGACGACGGCTGCGTTGTCCGTGACTCTCTTAAAATCGTGACGAGAAACGAATTTTCTGTAGAGTCCACAACGTGAATTCGGAAGACATTTGTGCCTGTGTGGTAGAAACATTTTGGGCTTAGTTGTTCTCGTTTCTTCGGACGTTCCGAGTTGTAACTCCTCGATTGAGCAGCTACCGTCAAGCCAAGCCTCAATAAGTTTTCGGATTCCCCGCGCTGAAACGGCTGTTTGAGCAAGAATAAACACTTTTTGGCATCCTAACAGTTGATGGAGCACATTGTCGTTGAACTGCTCGAAACAAAAATTGACACCGAAATCAAGCGTCAGATGCCGAACGTTCCGCATCTGTGAATGTGTGAAAAAAGGCTGCCAATCAAACATTCTGGAGCAACTATCGAGAATAGAATCAGTAATTTGCGGGTTCGCAAGAATTTCGACCAGTTGCGGCATGTCGAAAAAGCAGTACTTGAGACGAATCGCTGAAATGCTTGGGAATACTACAAGAAGGTTAGGAACTATTGAAAGGAAAGCGATTCTCCTCCAATCCAAGTACTGAAATTCAATTTCACCGATCTTATAAAAGCGGCTGACTATTTTAGCGACGGCTTCTATCTTTTTCTCTATTTGAACATTTCTATAACTTTTCTCGCGCGTCAAGACTTGAAAGTCTCGGCGTCCATCAAATTTGCGAACGAATATCAGTTCGGGTCGATCCACCATCAAGTCGCTCTTCTTGTCGGATTGAGGAAAGAAAAATGCTTCTTCGACAACTTTCAAATAAAGCGTGCGAGTTTTCACAGAATCATTGCTCGTTGAGGTTGGCTTAAATAGGATGGCTCTTGAGCAGTCACGATTGCAAACAACCAGCTTTACAACAGTGTCAGAGATCTTTTGCGGTTGAATCACGTCCATGTTTTGCCGCAGAAACTGAAAGAAAAACTTCGAAAGCCGTTGACAATGAAGAGCATCGCGAATTTCGACCTTGCGAAAAACTTGAATGAGGATCGGCGAATGAAGATCTTGGAGAAATACTGACCCTTCCATTCGACAACGAAAGAAGCCAGAAGCCTCAAATGGCGTGTTTGACAAGGGCCGAGAGATTTTGAACTTGCCTAACAAACGCGCGGGAAGAAATTGCCAATGGCAATACGTATATGCCGCATTGTTTTTCGCTATTTGTTGAACAAGCGCCAACTACCCTGGAAAACCAGAGTTTATTGATTTAGAGTGCTTCTTTTACTGAAAAAAAGCAAACACATGAAGAGTCGCGGGCTAGACCTCATCAGAAAGAAACAACTGTATACTCAAGCAATGTTCGTGAACACTGATCAAGATGCGGCAATCCGGAGTAAAGTTATCTTGATCGTTGAGTAACATTTATGGCAACGACCCTGAAGTTTTTCCAAAGTGTTTTACTATTGTACAATACTTGTATCAGTCAAAAAAACTTGGTATCGCGCACCCATCTGACCGGTGCCTTAAAATCGCACGGACGATGATAGCTATTATTTCCACAGGTTCTTTATCGACTCATTCATAATAATCACGCACATAGTTTATTAATTTAGAGTGCTTCTTTACTGAGGTATACAGGCAAACGCACGAAAAGTCGCACGCTAGACGTATAAGAAATAAGCAACTGAATACTAAAAAATTGTTCGTGAACACTGATTTTGAGCACAACTTCTGTTCGCTATGCATACAACACTTCAAGAAGCTTGATACATCGTGCACCCAGCTGACCGGTGCTTTTTGAACACGGACGATGACAGCTATTATGTACAGGTTTTTTATCGACTCATTCATAATAATCGAGCAAATAAATGACAATAGGTGAACAAACAAACTCTACAGAAGTTGTAATATCTTCCCCTTCAGTGCCAATCCTGCGAACGAAAATACATAGAAGATTCTGCATTTCCATCATGCAGATGCACGGACACCCAATCATTCCGCCAGGTGTTTATATCCAGAACAATGGCTGCGGTGTCCGCTATTCTCGTGAACTCGTGACGCCAAACATATTCGCTTTGTTCTCCACAACGTGAATTCGGAAGACATTTGTGGTTACGAGGCAAAAACCCAACCGGGTTGGCTTCTCTAAAACGTTCACGAGTTTGAAGTTGCAGCACCTTGATTGAGCAGGAGCCATCAAGCCAAGACTCAATAACTTTTCGGATTCCTTTCTCTGTAATGGATGTTTGAACAACAACCAAAATGTTCTGACAGCCTAAAAGTTGGTAAAGGGCATCATCGGTGAACTGCTGGAATCTCTGCGTGAGATCGAAATTAAGCGTCAGTTGCTGAAGACTGCGCACTCGAGGTAAGCCGAAGAATGGCTCCCAGTCCAACGTTTTAGCTCTTATGACGTCATCGACCTCAACTTCGGTAATCTGCGACGTATCAAGAAAGTCGGTCAGGTGCTTCATCTCAAAGAAGCAGGCCATGAGTCGAAGTGTCGCAAGTTTTGGAAATAGTGAAAGAATAGGGAAATTGTCCGTCATATCCAAACAACGAAATTCAATTTCTGCAACGTAATAGAAGCGACGGATTATTTTAGAGACGCTCTCGATAGCGTCTGTTTGATTTTTCCCGCAACAAAATACCTGAAACGATTGCCGGTCGTCCGAATTGCGAAAGAAAATCAGCTCAGGCAGTTCCATTACAAAGTGGCTCTTACTGTTGGATCGATGAAAGAAGAATGTATCTTGGATCGATTTCAAATATAGGGTGCGAGTTTTCATAGATTCATCGGTCGTTGATATCGGTTTAAACAGGATCACTTCGGGGACTTCGCCGGTAGAAACAACGAGCTTCACTACTGTGTCGGAGATCTTTTGTGGTTGAATCGCGTCCGTGTTTTGGCGAAGAAAATGAAAGAAAAACTTTGAGAGTCGTTGACAACGAATAGCGTCGCGAATTTCGACATTCTCAAAGACTTGAATGAGGATGGGCGATTGGAGAGCTTCGAGGAAAACTAGGTCTTCCATTTGACTTTGGAAGAAACCGGAGGTCTCAAATTGTGTGTTCGACTAGGGCTAGAGGTTTCGAAAGTGTCTAGGCGAGCTGTTACAACAAAAGGGCGGGAAGAAATTGCCCGTGGCTATAATTGCCGCACTGTTTTCGTCGTATTCCGATTGGCCTCCCCTGGACCAATGCCAAATACAGTGAATCACAGTTTATTGAGTCAGGCAGTGCTTCTTTTAATGAAACAAGTATTTAGATTGTCATCACAAAGATTCAGGTTATACGTCGTCCGAAAGAAACAAGTTAATACTCAAGCAATGTTCGTGAACACTGATTTTGAGCACAATTTTCTGTTCGTCATGTTTCCTTTCAAAGACATGACGAACGCGGGAGACTGTTACTCGACAAGCTGAACAGCAAACGTGGCGGGGAGACCAATAATCCGTTACATTCATGTCCGCGGTAAGTATTTTGAGAAAATGAAGACGACAACGATCCTCGTTGACTGTTCTCAACAATCGCCGAATTCCTTTTGCTGTTACGGCGGTGACAAGGTCAATCGCCAGCCAAGGACATTCGTGGAAATTTCGCAGAACTTCGTCGTTGAATTGGGGAAATTCGTCCGACCATTTCGAAAAAATCGCGAGCTGTTGAAAAAGATCGCCAATGTTCGAGTTTGTGAAAAGGCCGCTCCAATCCAAGTCTTCCTTCAACGTATCAACGGTTTGGCTTCCGAAACAAAGAAGAGCAACTTCCGTCTTCTCCAGGGCATCAACAAGGTGGTCCATCTTGAAGGAGCAGCTCTGTATTAGAAGCATGGAAATCATAGGGAAAAGTCGAAGGACGGCGAAGAAATCCACCCTTTCCTCATTAAGTGAGTAAAGGTAAAGGTCCTTGACTTGATAGCGTTGAGCAATTAGCGAAGAGACAGCTTGGATCGCTTCATTTCGACTTCTTCCTCGAGAAACGATCGAAAAATGCTTCTCGCCGTTGTTTTCAAGTGGCTGAAGATGGAGGTTCGCAATGCCCGACGGAAGCAAGTCCTTCCTCACCTTGGACTTGAACATTCTAGCCGCTGTTTTGCCGGTCATTAGATACCAAACAACGTGCTTCTGGTTGGCGATGTCAGAAGTAAACCAGATCCCCTTGAGACGGTCTGCTTTGCCAAATCCAAGAGCGAGCATAATATTGGTGTCGTCAATTTTCACAGGCATGATAGCATCGAAATTTTGACGAAGAAAATGGAAGAAGAACGGCGAGAGACGTTGACAGCGAAGGGCATCACGGACATTACAGTGGTGAAATATGCAAAGCAGCACGGGCGCTGGGAGTCCGTCGAGAAATCCGAGAGCAGAGTCTTGATGCTTGCGCTTGCGGAGTAAAATTGGAAACATTGCAGAGAGACTGTGTGTGCATGTACAACCTGTGCTGCTCGCGCTCGCTTCGCTCGCGCTCGCAGCACAGTTTGTACA
>JAQIXL010002227.1:0-13862 GCA_034700245.1 Poikilolaimus oxycercus | reverse complement strand
ATTCGCTTTTGGAGCGGGCCCGGAGACCGCGAAAAACACATGAAAGTTCACAAATTCTCACTACTTTCGCTCCACCCTCAATAGATAAAAAAATGGTTTTCAGAACATTTGCGGATAAAAAAGCAATATTGGTGGTATTTTGCTTACATTCATCGAGGTCCTTCTGAATCAGCTCCATGACCTTGTCGTTGCAATCCGGAACGCCTGCCACTTCGACGAACGTTTGATTAATCTGTAATTTCAATTATTATTTTTTTTATTTCGCAGTATTGGTGTATTAATTGTTTTAAAAATTCCGAAAAATTCACTTACTCGATTGAAGTCAACGACTTCATCCGTGTGCACATAGGCATGATCTTCTTTGAGGACGTTGCGGACCGAATCCGCCTCGCGTGCCTCCTTGCTGGCAGAAGCTGAGTACAGCAACGTTTGACGTTTCTCGGTCTAGAATAGATTTTTTTTGTTACTTTTTTGATTGGTTGAACTTACCGGAGGAAGCTTTGGATTTTCAAGAATCATCTTGAGTTCTTCAGCGAAGCTGTCTTGAAGGAGCAGTCGATCAACTTCATCAAGAACCAGGATTTCAGCGAATTCCAGTTTGATCTGAAACCATTTTCTTAATTAGACCCGGTCTTGACGTTTATAAAAAAAAATTTATTTTACAATACAATATTTGCCTTTTTTCTATAAAATGCCAAAAACTCACGTCCTGCTGTCCGACAAGATGTCCAAGGCGTCCGGGTGCGGCGATGAGGATATCACAGCCGCCCAGCTGAATTTCCGTCAGATTCGCGTAAACGTCCAGACCTCCATACGTGTAGGCAACGTCAACTTTGACTTCTGCAATGAACGTTTGCATTTCTTTACATTTTTCTTTGTCAACTTTTTTTTTCTTTTGTGACAGTTTCGTACCTTTATCATCGAATTTGAAGGCCCCATTCGCAAGCTTCAGGTAGACCTCAACAAGTTGCTTCACCAGGTCTCGCGTTGGAACGAGCACGATGCAGTAAGGACGAGCCGATCCGCGGACCTTCTCTTCTTTCGCCTTGAGGGCAGCAACACGTTGGATGATCGGAATAGCAAAGGCTGCCGTCTGCAGTTTGCTTTAATTTATATGCATTTAAAAAAATTACAAAGAGACTAAAAGTGTTCAAGACAAACCTTTCCCGAGGCAGTTTCGGCCTGGCAGAAGACGTCCTTGCCCTCGAGGACCAGTGGAATGATGTAAGACTGGATGTTCTTCGGACTGCTGTAGCCGCACTTCTTCATGTTCTCCACCAAGGTCTCGTTTAAGCCCATGTTGTCGAAGGATCTAACAAAAGCAATTTTTCCTTAAAAGTGAGAACTTACTCGACTTTCTGTGCATCGATTCCTTCTCCTTCAACTGTCACATCGCAACCAGCATTGAAGGCCTTCGTGGCTTGCTCGGCGTCTGTGACGTAGACCTTCTCGAGGTCCACCTTCAGACCCGTGAAGTCCTTGACCGTACGACGTTTCTCTTCTGAATTCTCTTGACATTGATCGTTTAGAAAAACCAAACCAACCATTGCCTCCCTCGCCTCCCTCGTTGTTGAAGCGATTGAAACGGCCACCTCCTTCGTCTCCTCCGCGGTTGAAGCCTCGACCACCCTCGTCGTCTCCGCCGTCAAAGCGACGTCGGCCTCGGAAGTTGCCGCCTCCCCGGCCTCCACTGCTTGCTTCTTCATCGTCTTCGTCGTATTGACGACGCGGGCCTCGGCGCTCTTCTCCATCGTTGTTGCCGAAACTGCGACCTCCACCTCGTCCACCCCTTCCTTCACCAAAGGTTCGTCGCTCGCCGTTGAAGCCGTTGTCTCCACCGCCTTCTTCGCGGTTTCCACCGAAGCCCCCTCGGCCTCCTCCTCCTCCTTCACCATTACGATCCTGACCGAAGCGTCCGCCTCCACCGCTCGTTCCTCCGCCTCGACCGCCAAAACGTGAGCCGCCTCCGTCGTCTCCTCCTCGATTTCCGAAGCGTCCACCTTCACCGCCTCCTCCTTCCTCGTCTTTGTTGGCTCCAAAGCGATTGCCGCCGAAACCGCCACCACGGCCACCACGGCCACCACCTCCTTCATCTCGATCTCGATTTCCTCCAAAGCCGCCGGCGTCGCCTCCACCTCGGTTAGTGCCAAATCCGCCGTCTCCTCCTCCTCCTCGGCTCGATCCAAAGTTGCCTCCACCGCCACCGCCTCCTCGGTTGCCAAAGCGTCCTCCTCCATCGTCTCCTCCATCGCGATTCGCTCCAAAGGCGGGGCGTCGCTCAGGTTCGGCATCGCGGGGTCTCGGCAATCTCTCCTCAGCTTCAGGTTCACGGGCCCGGGCCCCATAGCCGCCTTCACGCGGTGCAGCCCCTCCTCCACGTGCGCCAAATCCTCCTTCTTCTCGAATTGGTTCTCGGACATCGCGAGATCCCGGCGCTGGTCCGCGATCGAGTCCATTTGTGGTTGCACGTGGGGGTCCAGTGAAGCGCGGTCCTCCACGGTCTGCGTCGTCGTCTCCTCTGCCTGCTCCGCCGAAGCCGCCACGAGGTGCTCCATACTGTCCAACAGGCGCTCCTCCTCCTCCACGGGGTTCAGCTCGATCATCGGCGTAACGGTCAACTGGCGGTGCTCTTGGTCGATCTTCAGCACCACGACGGTCATAGGCAAGGCCCGGGGGTCTTTGGTCTTCTCCTCGTCCTCTTTGATCGAAACCCGGAGGCATTCCACCTCCTCCTCCTCCCCCGGCTCCATAACCGCCCTCTGCTGGACGTCTGTAGTCATCGGCTGGTGCTGGACGACGAGCGTCTTCGCGTGCGGCATCCTGTCGAGCTTCTGCCTCGTCGCGACGGCCAAACCCGCCAGCTCTCGGCGGTAGCGGCCCGCCGTATGGATCAGCACCAAAGCCGCCTACAGGTCGAAGAGGAGGAGGAGCGCGCAGTGCCGGCGGGTCGACGGGGCCGCGGGGTGCACGATACTCGTCTCGAGGTGGTCGGTCATAATCACGTGGTGGTGGGCGGTAATCGTCTCGGTCATCTCGGATTGCTCCACGAGGAGGTGAGGCCGGACGACGAAGTGGATTGGGCTCATCACGTGGTGGAGGTCCTCGAGGACCCGGTGAAGCTGGACGACGCGTGGCGTTGGCAAAGCCACCCTGAGGAAGATTTCAATTTTGAAGAGACTAGACTAACCACTGGAGGAGGGTCATCTCGACGTTGATAAGGGTCACGATCGCGTGCCGGCGCTCCACCGAACCCTGTATCTCGAGCATCTCTTGCTGCTCCTAAAGGAGTTGAAACTAGATAGTTCACAACGGGGTTGGACTCACCAGCACCGAAGCCTCCTTCATCGTTGCGCGGTCTTGCTCCATAGCCGGCATCTCTTGGCTCTCTGGCAGGTGCTGAAAGAAATGAACATGAGATTTCGTTGAACAAACCTCTATCACGATCACGATCCCCAAATGCGCGCTCATCGCGGTCTCCACGAGGAGCTCCTCCACCGCCTTCACCATAGCGTGTCGCGCCGCCTCCACGACCTCCTGCTCCTCCGAAGCCGCCTTCTTGTGGTCTAAATGTGAAACTTATCATTGACGGGCTTGAACTTGCCTGCCGCCTCCGCTGTTGAAGCCTCCTCCACGATCTCCACCTCCAAAGCCAAATCCTCCTCCGCTCATTGCTGTGATGGAAGACTAAAGCGGCCTTGGTCGATACCTGGGAAACACACTTTGAAGTTTCTCGCGAGAAGGGGGATTTCGCGGCTTGGCGCAAGTGCAAATAGGTGAGAATAACGCCTCGTAGTGCTAAATACAAACAAAGAAACAATCTTGAAGAACTAGAACTTCACACATAATCAATTTATGACGAACAAGAATTGATTGCCAAAGATGTCGGTACAAAATGTAGTGCTACGCACGCAATCACCAGGCCTAGAAGGCAGGCCGCCAGTTTGAATTTTCTAGGCCCATTTCCTAATACCTCAACACTCTCCTCCCTCTTCTCTTCACCCCACTATACCCTATCACTCTCGTAAAATCAATACCCCCTTTCAATCCCCAAAACAACTCGCAACATTCTTTCACTCGTGGCCGATTCTCAAAAAACACCTCCCTCTTGGCTCTGTGACAAGGCCGAATAATCTTTTACGTGAGTACGGACAACGACCTCCCGCCCCCTCTGCGCTCTCTGCCTGCCTCGCGCCTACAATTCCTCCCAACAGCCAGCACCGAGGAGCAGCGAGGAGGGGAAACGGCAAACGGCAACATTCGCCGTTTTCCATGACAAAAACCCCTTGATGCCCTCACCCGTCAGTCACGGACCCCGAGCCACAAAGAGAAAAAACGGGGCGCATCAAGACGCGTCCCACAACACGATAAGGGATCTTCTTATGAACGCAGCACACAGACGTCCTCTTCCTCGCGACGACCGCTTGCCCGTCCCGGGGTCGCGCTGCCCTCTCTGACCATCCCGCTGCCTTCCTTCTGCCTCCTTTGATTCATCGCCTCTTTGTCCAAAGAGCATCTCTCCTTCCCTTGTCGCAAGACACAATCTTGCACGTTCAAGTGCTTTATTTTCTACACATTTAATACATCAGACATAAAAAGCCATCCGTGTAGGACAAGATCTTCAGTAACACTTTCTTTCCGGGGGTCTTCATAAAGTCGGACAAGTGCTAGGGTAAAGGAGTGTTCTTCTAATTTCTGTGGACACCACAACTTCCCTCTCCCTCGAGGTACCGTAAGCGTAAAAGAGGAGAACCAAGAAGACGAAGAAAAGAAAACAAGTAACATGAAATTATTTACAAGATGAAGATGTTCGAGTCATCCACATCTACAGCCGTATCCCGCAATGTCTACTCATATCAAAGAGGAGAAGAAAGAGAAAAGAAGCAGACAAAGATACAGGTGAAGAAGACAAAAGAAAAAACTTTGGAAATCTCGATGTTGCAATTGTTGACGAATGTGACACTTCACATACAACGTCTGCTCTTCTGCAAGAAAACACTCAAGTAGAGAAAGGCTATCAGCCAGCTCTCAAGATGAAGAAGAAAAGAAGAAGCAAGCCCACATTGCCCAAGAAGAAGAAGAAGACACCCTCAAATCCCAGACCTTCCCTTTCTTATAGATAAAGTTTCAATAGGCATAGCTCGTATCGGTGTAGCACAGAAGTGGGAGAGTGGTGTTGACACTTTTGAAATATGGAAAAGAAAGAAAATCTACAATTTTTCCTCTACTTGGCCTATGTATACTTTCTTCCCGAGGATTCTTTGATACACACACCACTATGCACATTAGTACGACGAAAGAGAAGTAAAGAACGCAGCTCTTATGACAAGTAGCCTCTTCGATTGTTTTCATCGAATTTCTACATCGTATCACCCAGACTTGTTAGCGATCACAAAAGAAGAAGATTGAGTTGGGTTGCTGATGAGAAGCATCAAAGGAAGATTAGGAGAAAGCAACAGAGACGATCGCTCGTCAAGAGCTCAAAAAGCATTCTTCAAGAAGAAGAAGAGAGAAAGAAAGAAGAAATGGATCCGATATCTACTTACCACGTCACCAAACAAAAAGAAGACCATAATCTCAAGCGCGGATTCAAAGCTTCGGGTGCTCGGGCGGCTTCTGGGGGCTCTTCTGCTGAAGCGGAGCGGTAGGCGTCGAGACCTCCGGCACATCGAGCGGTGGCTCGGGAAGAGACTTCTGGGCGGCAGCCTCGGCGGCCTTCTCCGCGGCATTGGGTGAGAGCTGCGGTCCCTGCGGCTGAATCGGGTTCACCAACGGGTTTTCATCGAAGGCACGGCTAAAAAGAAAGTTTTGAAAACGCACATCATCTCCTACCTCATGGCCTCGGCGTCGTCCTCCTTCTTCAAGGTCTCAACAATGTTGGCCAACTGCGAGGCGCCCAGCGGGACGTCGGCGTGCTTGGTGAGAAGGTCAATCACCTAGAAGTTGAAGAAAATTTTGAAAAAAGAGAAGTCACGGACCTCAATACCAAGCTGCTTATCGATGACACCGTCATGATCCTGATCCAGGGCATTGAGCAGTTCCTCAATACGCTTCGTGCGTCCCTCGTCGTCCGTCGCCGCCTTGATGCCATGGAGCGTGTTGATGAGGTCGGCGATACGGACTTGTTGAGCCCTGAACATTTACAATTGTTTGCATAACATAACGTTGAATACAGAAAGTACGTCCAATGTAAGCAAAAAGACCCACTTCTTGATCTTAGCCGCATCGGGGATGGCCGGATCAGCGATACTCTCGTCGACAGATCTCTTCGTCACCTCCAACTTGTTCACCAGCTGATCCACATTCTCGATCATCGAGTTGAGCTTGGTACGAAGGCGCTTCGCAATCTTCGTCTCAGCAAAAGCTCCATCGAGGGCTCCGACTTCGATGAGATCCTAGAAGACGTGACTCTCATCACTCAAGAAGAAGCCCACCTCAGTATGCTCGATGACCTTCTCCTTGAGTCCGAGAATGTCGTGCTTGGCCTCAGCCGCAGTGCTGCCATGCAAGATGTCTTCGATCTGCTTGAGGTCCTTCGGGTCGAGTTTCGGCTCCGTCTTGACGTCCTTCTTGGCCAAATCCTTCTTGAGGGTCTTGTCGGTGGCAAGAGCGACAGTCTCCGCCTATAAACAGTCATCAAAACTTTTATATTACAAACCTTGAGCTCCTCAACGCGAGCATGCGCCTTGTCGACAACTTCGTGGACCTTGTCGATAAGCTTCTCGGCCGTCGTCGCCTTCTCCACGGTAGAGCTCAACACAGCACCCTCCTTGGCAGCGGCTTCCTTCTCTTCTTTCAACTTCTTCAAAACATCAAAGTTGACAAATTTGCGCAAATTTCAAACCTTCGCCTCCACTTCGCGCTTCTCGACATCGGCCGCCTTTGTCCTCTCGTCCTTGATGGCCGCTTCGATGTTTTTGATGAGCTCGAGACGCTCCTTGTAGTTCACCTTGCCTCCCTCGATTTCCGTCAACTTTTGTCGCGTCTGCTCGGCAATCGCTGCAATGAAAGCAAGTCAATAAATTTCACAAGATCAGTAAAATCAGAACCGAAAGAAAAACAAAGGGCTGATGCAACAGTTCAACATTTCGAAACATACATTCAGGCATGCTCGAGACGAGGGCCTTGAGCCTATCGGTGAAGGTCACATCCTCGGGCAAGTAGAGTGTTCGCGAAAGAAGAAGGAACGACGGCGGAACATCATCTCTCAGAGACAACTCGAGCCATTGTCGGAGCTGAAAACAAAGAAACAGGGTCAAGGTTCACAAAGGGTCATAAAATCGAACCTGTTCTTGAAGACGGTCCTCGCTCAAACCTAACGATCGCATTCCACGGGCACGGCAAGCCGCTTGAAGATCGGAAGTCGACAGGACGTCGACACCACCTTCGAGGGCGATTTGCTGAAGGCAAATTTTCTTGAAGAAATGCGAAGAAACGAACCTTGTCGTCAGCCTTCAATTCTCGCAACTTGAGGTTCAGCTGGAACCGGAGAATCTCGGGAGTGCCAAGAGGTTGAACATTGACAAGTCGGCACAAGGCTCGAAGCTGGCTCATGGACAACGAATCCAGCGTGAGCTCATCCTCAAAGAGCTTTGAGAACCGGAGAAGATCGGCATTGCTCACGTAACCTCCCTCTGTCCTGCAACATAATCACATAATACGATTATGTCTATAACTCGTTTCGAACCTGACTTTCTTGATGAAATGCGCAAACTCCAGGGCCTGTCCACCCTTCTCGCCGTCCTTCTTCGCATCCTTCTTCTCGAGGGCGATCTCCTCGATTGTGTCTTGAAGGAACTTGGCCATTTCCATCTTCGCCTTCAACTGAGTTCGGATTTTCTCTTGCTGAAAAGACTCGTTGTCAATGAAAAAGACGACGAACCTCCTTGCTCGCCTCCTGAAACGTGCTCGGGAGCATACCCGGGAAGAGCTTGAGGAAAATTGGCAACGTGAACTCCATGAAGGGCACAATGACGAAGACCGAGAAGGGCACGAGTCGGAAAATATCGGCGACGGTACGCACGAGTTGTTGCCGCTCGCGACGAGTCAACGACGAACCGCGCACGACTCGCCACACGTATCTGAAACATATCCACTTCGAGTTCAAAAAGAGCTACAAACCTGGAACTGAGCCTAGTCTCTAGGGCAAGAAGTCGAAAGCCATGATAATAGTGCTTGAGTTCATCCACAACTCGTCGATAGATCGACGGCTTCACGACCGGCACGTCCTTCCCGGCCGGCACCTGAAAGTCGATCTTCAGTTTTCTTTCTTTTTCGACGTCAGAAGAGGAAGAAGCGTATTTTCTTTCCGCCAGCCGAGGTCGTAGACGAAAACATTGACTGTCCCACTTCACACACTCAGAGTCGCCTATAGTTTTTTGAGTGATCGGGCTTTGAGCGCCTCTCACGGCTCTGGTCCCGTCCCTTTTCGCCCCGTCACGGTGCTCAAAACGGGGCCCCCGATGCGTCTGTTGTTTACTACCCGCATGGCCATCCTTCGCTCGCTTCGCCGTCAAACTGAATCGATCGAATTCTTCCCCTTCTCCTCGTCCTACACTCTCTGTCAACATCAACACGCAGGCGGAGGGAGGCGAGAATAGCCACTGGCTATTCGTCATTCGTCAAGTCTAGCTCCAAGAGTCCAACCATTTTTGTGTAAAAAATGGAAAGCAGAGAGAGAAAAGATCACTGACCAGCTTGAGCTTCCGCGACTCTTCCTCCTGTTGGCGTTGGATATCGTCACGAAGCATCTTCAACGTGTACTCCACCTTCGAGCGATCAGTTGCGGCAAAGCGAACGCTCTGCGCGATAAGCCGATGCAACTGCGCCGCATAGGCACGCTGATGGAGACCGAGCCTGGAAATTTCAAAGTTGTTGCTGTTTTCGAGTGAGGCGAGGTATTTTTCTCCACTCTCTTCCCAACAGTCAGAATGGCGCCCTCTTGAGTTAATCCCGGCGACAGAAGAAAGTCAACACCAAGCATTCTCCCCAGTCCCCGGGACGTCATTGTGCGTTCTTCGATAGGAAAGTTGTAAAAAGTCCCGAGAAGAAGAGAAGCTGAAACGTACCTTGAACTGGTGGCGGCAAGCGCCGTGCCGCGGTGGACGGCGCGCACGACATGGACGGCCATACGGCTCTGCCTGAGAAGCATCGTAGCGATGAGAGCGAAGAAGAAACTTCGAGAACTTCTTCTTTTTTCAACTTCTTCCTTCGATCAGTCCTCGAGAATCAGCAATCACCTGAAAGAAGTGCAAGGAGTGCAGAAAATAGAGAGTTTCACAACAAGAAAGACCACGCGCCTCGCAGAATGCAATAACACGTTCGACCATGACACGGAACCACGTGGCGGCGCGTGCCTCTAGCAGAAACATGCAGAACGAGAAGAGAAGAAAGATAAAACCATACAAAAGGGGCGAAAAGGTGGGGCGGCACATCAAAGTCGAGACAACAACCCCACTAAATGACCGGGGATGAAGTGTTGTTAGAGACATGGGCAAGCGCAAATTTGTGTAGCCATTGGGGCGGGCGGCGGCCGAAGCAGCCACGCTTCCAGCGATAAGATACTCGCTTTCCGCGACAACACGCACGTGAATCGCATGATCAGCATCTTTCAGAAAGCGAAAACATGCAAAAAAGGCCACGCATTCAAGATCAAAGCTCATGTTTTTGAAAGAAGACCCGCCGAGATCGACACTTTTGCGTCATCTCTTCAACCGCCCGAGACACCCACCCGACTCGAGAAGTGTGGCGTGGCCAGTGGTTTCGAAAGAGACGGGAAAATATGACCGACGGACCGCGAGAGAGAATGGGGAAAGAGGGGAGCAGGGGGAAGCAGGAGGTAGACGCACAAAGAGAAACGAGCAAGTAGAGACAAGACGGAGATAGCAAGCGCGCCGCGGCGGCCAGTCTGTCTTCTTCGACGCTCGCGCGCGCTACGCGGCCGGCCACACAGCTAGGTAAAGCGAAAGGGTGGCGAGAGCGGACGCGGACGACAGACGGGCAATGAGCGCCCTTTGCCCTCTCTTCTTTTTCTTCCCAACGCGCGCGAGCGCCCCCTCAACATCCGACAAGCAAGAAGAAACGAAGCAGAGAAGAAAAACCAAAGAAAAATTCGAGAAAGCAAATTTTTCTTGCGGCTATAAACTACAGACAGCATGTTGACCGTAATCGCGGATTAGTGTTGGAAGAAATTCGTTTCTTGCGAAAAGCGAAATGTTGTTGTCAGCTGAGAGGCGGCCTCGTGCTCTTCGAAGGCCATACGTAGAAAGGGAAAAGGGGCAAGGCTGGGGGCGCGTCGACGAGAGACGAACGATCAATACTGGACCAGAAAAGAGAGGACTCCTCGCTGGGTGGAGGCACTGCGAGGAAGGAAGAGGGAGGAGTGTTCAAAACAAGGACAACCGGCGGCTTGAGGTGCCTTGCTCGACGATCTAAAAGTGCTCGATGCGTTTCTTCTTTCACCCCTTTGAGCAG
Source organism: Poikilolaimus oxycercus (assembly GCA_034700245.1). Taxonomy (NCBI): domain Eukaryota; kingdom Metazoa; phylum Nematoda; class Chromadorea; order Rhabditida; family Rhabditidae; genus Poikilolaimus; species Poikilolaimus oxycercus. Next base: position 3,392 of record JAQIXL010002227.1, on the reverse strand, counting down.
AAGACACAGGGATTTCAGCTGAAGGGGAGCGAGTGGCCAGTTCGCACGTTCGAGGCATTTTTTTTCTTTTCCCACTCTCCCACTGACATTCAGTGATGTTGTGGGGCGGGTGAGAGAAAGAGACGAGACCAAGGTCAGGGCGGGTTTGTCGTGGAAAAGGGCGTATTTTTCTCGCGGGAACAAATTTTCTTCCCACAGTTCTCTGTTGAAGGATCTGTCAAGGAAGAAGAGTTGTTGACTAGAAGTGGACCGAGGTCATTAGGGGAGAGAGGAAGGAAGAGGCCGCATGTTGTCCCAGAGATCACCATGGGCGAGTTTTTTCGGGCTCATTTCGGCTCCATGTGCGCAAACTAGAATTCTCCCTAGAGGCTGCAGAAGCTGTGGAAACGGGGCTGATCCAAGCTTTATTGCCTTCTTCGTAGATTCTGAAGGTCTTCTCAAGGATTCGTGCAACGTCCGCAGGTCTTCGGGCACTGTTCGGTCATCAAGTCAAAGTAGACCGAATCCGTGCACAGGTTCGGATACTTCGGACAGTCGGAGATGCCGTTGGTGCCCGTCTTATCAACACATGTTGCTGAAACATATTGGAGCCTGGAAAGTGAGGAAGACTAACGAGGCAGAGTGACTCCACAGCGTCCACAAGTGGCTGGGCATTGTTGGGTCATCAAATCGAAGTACACGCTGTCGTTACAGAGATAGGACAGACGAGTGCAGTCGGAGACTCCGCTGGGACCGCAGCGATCCAAGCAGGCTGAAATATGTTTCTTTTGCAAAAGTTTTACAAGAATCGAACTTTAGTTACCAAGACAAGAAACGCACGTGTTGTGGTCGGTGCCTCGGTGGTTGTTACCGTAGTTGTAGTTGTGGGAGCAGTTGTCGTCGTCGTCACTATCTGATCCGGCGAGCAACAAATTTCATCGTTCAGGCACACATCTCCAGCAACCGGACACGATCCGATGATACAAGCTGTGAAGAAAGCTTCAATTACAGTATGACAACTCACGCCCATTGCCTCCATCCCCGCAGGTTTGAGCTGTCAAGCTCGGAAACTCTTGAAAGAGAAGCAAAAGAAAGAGAATGAGAGAACGCATTTCACTTTAGCTTTCCAAAACACGGTCCGCGATGAAGAATGGGGGCTTTTTGTACTCGCTACCGGTGGCCATCACATGATGTGCCCGATGGGCCCCCTCGGCCCCCCGTCGCGCGGCTGAATCGACATCCGTCGTCACAGGGAGTCTTGAAGTCGGATGATTTTTGACAAAATGGAATTTGGGCTTTTGAACATTCGAGGATCAAGTTGAGGTCGGTGTGATTTCGGGTGCACTTTGAGTCGTACGGTAAGCGGGGGTGAAGCTACATAGCATTTGCTGTGAGAGAACAATGTGAACGGCAGCGTGGGCTTGGCAAAGGGAAGGCCGATGCTCAACATCGACAGCATTATCCTGGTAGCTCAAAGGGCATGATAGCATGATGATCAGCTTTTGCGAGAGACCGTGTTGTTTTGTTAGTATCGAAGACAAGCTTGCTGAGAAACTGCTTTATCGTTAGGATCACATCATCAAGCACTGACGAATTTTTCAACAGCGACCACAAGTGCGCGGGCACTGATCGGTCATGAGACTGTAATAGACGGAGTTGTTGCAGAGATAGGCACGGCTGGGACAGTCGGAGACTCCATTCGAACCCACCTTGTCCACGCAGGTCGTCGCTGAAAATTGAATTTTCTCACTTCAGAGAGGAAACCAAAGGGAAAATGAAAAGAAGGAAAGCGTACTAGAAGTACTCGTCGCATTGCATCGTCCACACGTCTTCGGGCATTGATCAGTCATCAGAGTGAAGTAGACCGAATTGTTGCAGAGATAAGCTCGACTGGGACAGTCCGAGTACCCGTTGGGACCACATTTATCCACACAAGCTAAAACTCTTTTCAATTCTTTCAAAGAGAAATCTCACTCGTTGAGTTATTGACAACATTCGCGGCCGAGCAACAAACTTGCGTGCTCGTGATGCACACATCTCCCGTGGTCGGGCAACCATTGTTGATGCACGCTGAAATTTGTTTACTTGTTCGTTTTTCGTAAATAAGTCAACAACAACAACAACAAACTCACGTCCATTCCCGGCATTGCTACAGGTTTGGGCGAAGGTGGAAACGATCAAAATGGCGAAGAGGAAAAGTTGAAACATGGGGTTGACGGTCACTGAGAATGAGCTTTTCCACTGTTTCCGTCCTCGAGCGTGGGCCTTTTTCTACTCGGAGAACCTCGTCGATGGCGGCTGAGTGCACAGAAGGCGGACGAGAAGCAGACCACGCGGTCATGTCGTCCGGCTTTTTCTCTTTTTGACATTTCCTTGAAGCCTTTCAATTGGCCCATTGATGTTCGACTTGCAAGCAGATCCGGAACGTGCAAATGGTGCACAACAGTTTTGTGCAGCATTCTTTTGGGATCGGATTGTCTTGAAACATAAAATGAGTATGACGATCACGCTTTAGGAGAGTCTCATCAAATGCAAGGAGGAACAAGGAAGGACCAGATCGAGATCGTCTGCAACGTCACAGCGGTGTTATTTTCAAATATCGTTTAGAGGCCACATAGCCGAACTATCGAAGCTTCACAAGGTGAAATAGCGCCCTGCTCGGTTGAGAGCCACCTCTGACGTTTGAATTGAGAAGATTGATTTCAGCCCAGATGTTGCCCTTATACGATCCAAGCTACAATACAAAGCGAGCTCAATGCGCACTTGTTGGCAGGTCCAAAGTCCGTTGCACAAGCATCATTGGCAGATGTGATCCTTCCCGGGGAAAAAGGGGAAAAGGAGGGAGAAAGGAAAAGGAGCCGTAGCTTTACCCGGGCAACAATCATGGCTCCCCTTGTATTCCTTTTGATATGTATGTACTTGAAGAACTCTAACAATATGAAAGCGGTGAACCGATAGAAGGATTCGTCTCGGTCAATGCTAGAACAAATTGTCGGAATGGAAGCCTTTATTCTTATTGAACAAAGGATGAACGCTCGCAGGATGAAGTCGCTCCCTCTCACATGGCCGGCGACGGCGGCGCCCCCGACTCCGCCGAGCGAAGGTCGGTCTTCTCTGCAGGCAGACTTCAATCAACTTCCAAGCTGAGGTACCGGAGGGGCCCGAAACAGTCGATCCCAGGGACGATCCGCCTTCCTTCGCCAGTTCCGCGTCCTTCGGCGCCGGCTCATCCCCACTCGGCGTCTTCGTGTTCGACGTCGTCGACGGCTCGGACTTCTGCACGGGAGCCTCCTTCTTCTCGCCTCCCATCGGCCTCTCAGCTTGCTTCCTGTGAGAAGTACGGTAATTGCGAATGAGCAAACCTCGCCGCCTTCTTCCTCGCCGACTTCCTTGCGGATCGCTTCGCCGACCTC
>JAQIXL010002226.1:0-13864 GCA_034700245.1 Poikilolaimus oxycercus | reverse complement strand
ATTGTAATGAAATAGATTAGTATCGAATAGGCATCTCCTAAGGTTCAAGTTTGCTGCTCGCCGAAGAGAATTGTTTGTCCCATCTTCAATGCTGATATGATTAGCGATTGGCAGACTGATGTCCTAGAAAATGATTTTGTGGTTTGGACAATCAAACCTGAAGCACTGCCATCCTTTGTCCTCGTCCTGCTGGTCTTCTCATCAGCATTATCCTTGGACTTGATTACTCTATGCGATTCTGAAATAGCACTATTGAGACGAATGGAGAGCAAAACTACCGTGATTAGCATCCTCCTTCGCCTTGGTATCCGAGCACGCGTCGTGCTTCAAGTCAGCGGCCGTAATCTCCACAACTTCCTCGTTCTCCATTCAAGAGTTCTCTCCAAAGGAACTGATGACTTGTGTACGCGCTTATAAACCAAAGATGGGGGGAGGGAGCAGTTTTACTTGTCAATAGATTTCACCACATTAGTCCGTGCAAAGGGAACAGGCGAGAACATAAACACGCGGGACTGCTGCTGACAGATGTTTGTGCGAAGGCGCTCGTACTCGCGCTCTTCCACGGGCTGCTTTTTGTCGTCAACATCCTCGTTCGTTTCAACCATCGAAAAATTCGGGATGGCATGCGTTTGAGTTGTTTCGACACTTTTCCCTCCAAATAGTGTCCCTTCTGCCATTTCCGGAAATCCTCTCTTGTGAGCAAATGGAAGCCAATACCACGCACAGTTTGTAGCGCAGGCCCGTTCCAGGTTCACATAACTCAAAAATACGTCACCGCCTGCACTTTTTCTTTTTCGGTTACGCCTGACTAGATTGACCTTTAGTAACTGCTGAAGTTTGGCCACCAATGATCCTTGGTGGTCTAAAAGAGTGAGGGGTTGTTGGCTCTTAAAACTGTGCGGCCTCCAAAGTGTGACGGCGACGCCTTATGGCAAAAGACGCAACAACAACAACGCCTCTTGTTCTGTTCTTTGGCCATTCGTTTGTGTCCGGCCTCTGTTTTTTATACGCCGAAGTAAACAGAGCGGCCGCACATCAGCGCGAAACTCGCCCAATTGTCAAAAGCTGATATCTCTAGACGACTTTGATTACTTTGTCGACGTGTTCTGAGAATCAGCCCAGTGGAAATACTCGCTCATCTTTTCGCTAGTGTCCTCTTCACGTTGCGCGCTACTGAAGGCCTGAAGAGAAAGAAAGACCCAGTATGCCATGTTATCATTCGTGAGACAAAAATGGCATCACATGTCGTCATGCCAACAAAAAGCATAGCATCATGTGAATGACGAGACAGGTCGACAGTTTTTTCATCACTTCCCTCAACTTCACTTCGGTTCAGAGTCAAAAGTCTCTTCATAGTGTCATAGGAAGGTTTATTTCGCGGCTCTACTTTATCTTCGGGTGACACACACAAAGAGAGAAAGCCATCACTGTTTCCTTAGTCTTAATCACTTAGAACTGGCCTTCGCATCCAAGCATGATGCAGACTTGTCCCTTCGGACATTGCTCGTCAATGATGCAGAATGTGTACGCTTCGAGAACACGGATGAGGAGGGACGAGGCAAGCAGTAGGAGAGGCAACGGATGCATCTTCAGTGAAACAAGACTGAATTTCTTCTCTCGATCGGCACCTTTTTAGAATGTCGGTTACTGCTTCAGAATTCCAATGTGAAGGGCGTGGCTAAGCGATGCCTGTCGCATCGGGACAAAGTTCTCTGAATGGGGGGCTTAAGTCTCTCAGGAGCTGATGAGACGCGAGATATGGATTGACCTGTTTAAAAGTGTTTGTGTCATCTTGAGGATCTTTATGACAACGCTTTAACCCTCTCACACAAGACCAGAATCTTTCGCCATTGAATGGAAGATGGAGTTCGGATTCTCTAGAAGTTCATGCGGTGGAGCGAATTCCGCAATCCGTCCATTATCCAAGACGAGGATTCGACCCGAATCCATCACCGATTGAAGGCGATGGGCTATGGTGAGGACGGTGCAGTGCTTGAATTCCTCTCGGATCGTCTGCTGGATGAGGGCGTCCGTCTCCATGTCCACTGAGGCCGCTGCTTCATCTAGAATCAGCACCTTCGTGTGCCTCAGAACTGCGCGAGCTAGACAGATGAGCTGTCGCTGACCGACACTAAAATGAGAGTTCAGAAGGAACAAATCGTTTGAGAACCTAAGATTGCTTCCAGTCTCGCTTATTTTATGTTCCAATCCATCCGTTAGGCTAGAGACGAAGGGCTGAAGATGAGCGCAGCGAAGGGCTTCCCAGATCTTTTGATCACCAAAGGTCCCAAATGGGTCCAGATTGTGACGAAGCGTTCCGGAGAACAGCACTGGATCTTGCGGTACAATGGTCAATCGTGAGCGAAGAACCTGAAAATTCTACACAACATTGCAATCACCTCCAGTTCCATATCACCAATGTCCTCATTGTCAATGAAGATCTTTCCTGCCTCTGCATCGATAAGGCGGAAAAGGGCTAGCGTAAAAGTGCTCTTGCCCGTTCCCGTCCTTCCAACAATGCCCACTTTCTCTTCTGCGTTGATTTTGGCGTTAACGTCACGCAAAGCCAAGTCTAGGCCGGAGCGGTAGCTAAACCAAACGCAGTTGCCTCAAGCGTGTGAAATACCGAACAGAGAGATTCCGGATTTCAATGGCTCCATCGTATGGCCAAGTTTGTTCTTTGGGCGGTCGTCGATGAGTTTTGGCCCCCTCGATCGGCGTCTCACTGTATTCTTGTACGCGTTCCACGGCAACGATGTTCGTCTCCAGCTCGCTCGACATTCGCACTGCCCAGTTTAGTGTTTGGGTTATCTGAAGAGTTTTGCTCCATCTCACCGATGCTTACGTTGAGGGCATAAGTAACGGACAAGCCCGCCAATCCAGCTGAAAGCCCCTGCGATTCTCTGAAGAGCACCGCGAAAAGTGCAGAGAAGAACACGATAAGATTTCCAACAAGTTCAAGTCGAACAGCCAACCAACTGCACGGGAATCAGACGAAAGATAGAATGCCAAACCGATTTGCTACAATACTCGGATAGCAGGCAGTGGCGTTCTCATCAACACAAGTGGCAAATTCTTTAAGAAAACGATCCGAGACGTTGTATGCGCGGATTGATGACACTCCTTGAATCGACTCCTGAAAACGTGTGCAATTTCCAACCTCTAGCTCAAATTCACCTGAAAATGAGAAAAGATTGGTGATTTCGTAGTGGATTCCAGTCTCTTTAGTTGTCGAGAGGTGCTGATATAGAAACGCTGCAAACTGACTGAAGCTTTTCAATGATTGATAGCAGGAAGTCACTCTGTACTTGACACTCACTTTCATGCGACGATCCAAAAGCCATGCAAGGTTACAAAATCACAGTCACTAACCAGGACGAGGTAATACAGGATGAAAAGTGCCCCAAAGGGCACAACAATAACGGGCGTTGAGTAAACAATCACGGCGATAGTGCACCCGATTTCGGCGATGCAAAGAAGAACTGAATTCAAGTTGTCTGGTAAGGCTCGATCGACCGCCTCGACGTCCTGAAAAATCGCGAAGTATTTACCGAGGAAACGAGTCGAACCTTTCCAAAGCGGTTAATAATTCGGCCTACTGGTGTCACATCGAAGAAGGTCATGGGCGCCTTGAGGATGTTGACAAGAAGTCCTTCATGAAGAAGTCGACTGGCCCGAACGACGCCATGGGCCAAGGTCAGCGATGCAACCGACACAAAAGCAGCTGGAAGAGCAAGAGTAAGAAACTTTCAACAGCACACCTTGACCGATTCCCAAGCCAGCATAAACGCCGAGTCTACGGTAGGTTTCTTCTGTTCCATTCGTGTGTGATTGGATGTCCTTAGCCGCGTCCGTCCAAGAGGCAAGCCAGATATTTGACAATACGCTAAGAGCGCTGCTAATCGCCAGTGCGAGGAAGAACAAGACAGCGATGGGCATCCCCAAAGCCGCTACATAAATTTCATAGACGCTCCATTTTACCTGAAAAATATTTAACTGCAGTGCAAGCCAACCTTTCCCGTTTCCATCACTTCATCATCAATGAGCTTTGCTGTTGGTACTGGCAATAGTGCACTTCTTTCTTCGTTGAGGACGACCATCTCAGTTTCTTCAGTTGTGGAGCAAACGGCATCTTTTGATGGCAACACCAATGCCTTGGTCTTTTTATGACCCTAGAGCGATTGAACTTGAAAAAAAAGTTGCATACCTTTGTAGAAGGTGAGGCATTGCTATTTGTCTTGCGAGCTTGACCTGCTTGGCGAATCTCACTTAGAAGTCTCTGCCAGGTAGCCGGATTGAATCGCCCAACGTCCTCAAGGACCTCGAGCGTCTCGACGTAAGCTTCACCAGCACTCAGAGAACGAGTGATTTCTTGAACAAGATACTCTTCAAGAAACTCCGAGAAGGCTCCATGACTGGCTACCAGAGCATCATATGTTCCAAGCTCAGAGATGCGACCGCCTACAAATCTAGCTGCAGAAGAAAACACACCCTTCATGACGATTATGCTGTCACATTGCTTCAGAAAGTGCAAGCTATGCGTTACGAGAACGCGCGTTTTAAGTTTCAGAAGCCCTGACTCCGAAGCTACAACAGGATAAAAATAACACCATGTAATGAACACTCACAGATGACTTTGTCGAAGATGTGCCTCCCCACGTGAGCATCGACAGCCGAGAGAGGATCGTCCAGAATGACAATGTCACTCTGTGAGTACACAGCTCTAGCAAGGCTTACGCGCTGTTTCTGTCCTCCCGACAGGTTAACCCCCTGAAGCGAATCCCACTTGAAGGAAATGGCAAGCCTTCTCTCCTATCTCCGTCAGATCCTCAGCTGGCAAAGCAGCGAGATCCGGCGTTAGAGCGCATGCTTCAATGACTTCCTCATAGAAGCCTTTGTGTAGGCTTCTGTCAAAGAGAATGTTGTCACGAAGCGTAAGATTTTGAATCCAAGGTTGCTGTGGAACATAGGCCAAGTTTTCATTCACGCTAACATTCCCGTGATGCCTCCTCATTTCACCTAAACAACCTTCTTGCGGATCATCGACCTACCAAGGATGGCCGAAAGAAGACTGCTCTTTCCGGATCCAACTCTTCCCACAACTGCGACGAGGCTTCCTTTCCTCACGTCCAAGGTGATATCTTTGAGAGTCGGGGCGCCTATGTTGTCCCACGAAAATTCTCCGTCGCGGACTTGGATGCTCACGTCTGCAACACAATCTTTGTATGCAGGCACTTCACACCAGTAGGTGTTTGGTTCTCCGCGGTGACACCATCCATCTCTTCTTCGGCAAAGAACGCTTTCAAACGTTTGTTGCTAACGTAGCATTCAATCGCCTAAAACGTTAACATACAGCCGTTGCCAACCTGGCTCAAAACTGATGCGAACATCGCGAGCGGGGTACTTAGGATATGGAAAAGGGAGAGGGCAACAAAGGTGACTTGGGGTATCAGAATGTTGTTTTCTGGATCGATGAACACATAGAGCGCAAATGAAAGTACGGCCACCTGCAAAGATAATTTCTTAAGAGAAGAAGCCACCAAGAAAGGTACGCATGTCCATGAGAGGGCGTTGAAAGTGTTCAGATAAGCAAGCTTCTTCAATACAAGAAGCTCCGTTTCGCGAATCCCAAGAACCTGAAAGAATTCTTACAGCTTTGATTAGCTCACGATTTTCTGCATGCACTTTTCCCATGCATAAAGCTTCAAGGCCTTGATGCCATTCAAGATTTCCAGCATCATCCTGAGTCGCTCATCTTGGTGCTCCATGTGATGGGCCTGAAAATGTTCATTCAGTGAGGAATTAGGCACACCTGATAGTTCTTCATCTTCACTGAGACAAATGCGTTGAAGGGTATCAGTGCGACAAGAACCGCAAGACCGCCAAGGACAGAAATTCCCAACAGCTTGAAGAGGAAGTAGATTGCAAGGATGACCTGCGAAATTTCAGAAAAACACATTTTCAGACCTGAAGAGGAGCAGACCAGAAAAGCATCATGTACATGGTAATTTCATGCATATGATGAACATCCACGGACATCATGTTGACTATCTCACCAATGGTTCGGTTCTGTCTTGCCGAGCTGGAGAGACGTAACGTCTTGGCATAGACGGCAGCTGTGAGGATTGATCGAATATTCATCCCGAGACGAATCATTCCGTGCATGTATTGTTGCAGAATCTAACCTGATGAGATTCTAGAGTCAAGAAGATTACCATTGTCTGCAGCTGCGTAACCGCGAACATCAAAATCGCGATGAAAATGCCAAACCACAAATGCCGATTCCTGTCCTAAGAGATGCATCGTTGAGACGACCGGCTCTAAACTCACCTCAACAAAACCAATGAGCTCCTTCAGCAACAACGGCGAAGTAAACTGAAGAACATCAAATAGGAGCTTGAAGAAGCCGCCCGCTAGTAGTCGGAACTTGAAGCACTTGAAAATAGGCCAGAGCACCGAAGGAAAGTTTGCGGGCGTGAAATTCTTTGCGTTGTTTTGACGGTGCGCATGAGCTAAAAAAGGCTTCACGATAAGGTTCATTCTCACCTTGAAATTCGTGTTTGAAGTAGGGCTGAAATTCACTGAGGAGTTCCTGTGTTCGATCTCTCTCATTGAGATCCCAGAGATCTTCTCTCTTCAACGGTCTTCGATCGCCGGTTATCGCTAGATCCGTGAACCAACAGAAAGTGATTTGATTGAGAAAGGAGACTTGCAACTCTGGGCATAATTTTTTCTGAGAATACATTTAAGTCTTTCGAACTTCATTCTTACACCATGTTGCCTCTCCGAAGGAGAATCGGCGAAGCCGGAAAGCAAAAGTTGAAGAGTGACAAGAGCAGAGTATATGAAAAACTGCGCCGCTCGTAGACTCACATCCTAAACAAAGAATTGTCTCTCGTGATAGTCAACAACGCTTACCGGCTGGATCTTCGAGTTGAAGCGGTCCCATGCTTCCGGCAAGGCACAAAGAACAGAGAGAAGCCAGAAGAGGAAGAGTACCCCCGATGTGACGATGCCACGATTGCGGCAACCAATGAGCAAGATGAAAGCAAGGCCAACTCCACAGAGGCGGAATACTAGGCCAATGAGATAGCCAGGATTCTTGTCAACACCAGTGGAGAACTGCTGAGCAGCAAAGTATAGAGCAACGAGAAGATCCGCTAGTAGTGTAATGATCAACATCTGGCAGCCTCTTGTTCTTTTCCAACTGCAGAAAACTCACCCAACGCAAAGTCGTGAGCAGGTCACACTTCAGACGATCGTTACGACTTTTCCACAATTCGTAAAGTGTGATCGGACAGAAGGTGAATATGAAAAGGAAAGGCAGAAGGGGCATGTACACATTCTGAAATGCAACGTGCCAACTTTTCCCACACACTCACCCTAAAACAGCCTTGAAATGGTGGCAGTGCAGCAAATGAGCGATTCCTCCATTCGTCGTCGAGAACGCGAAATTCCGAAACACCACCACACAACCACTCTCGTAGGATTGCCAGAGGCATGGCGAGAGCCTAGAGCGAGCTCCGATACAGCGGCCACATCAGAGGAAGGACAAGTGGACGAGGCGGTCGCTGCTAGCAAACAAGCGACTTGGTTTCGTTTCATCATCGCAGCGCGACGTTGAGACTGTTGACGGCGGCGAGGGTGCCGTGAATCACTTTGTTGCCCGGGTGATTTGCAAGGGACAAATTGTTGTGAGATGTGTAAGAAATCCTCTTCCTCAAAGACCACAAAGTGCCAAACGTCAGGCGCAAGGAACAAAGAACGGAACCGGGGGAAAAAGAACCGAGGAAAAGATTCAAGGGAATAGTTTCACTTACAATGATCGAAATAGCCTGTGAAAAAAGACGCCAGCTAAAGTTCTTTATCATCGACTCTCCCATCTACGTAGAGAAATAAGTGAATTGAGCAAGAGAAATGGGAATGAACACCCAATGAAACCGGGGCTTAGTTCTTTGCTGCTAAGAAGAAGAAGAAACAAAATCCATAAAAAACTGGGATACTCTCTGAATAAAATTGGTAAGGCTTTCAACTGGAATACTGCACAAAACAACTCTGAAAACACACGCGGACTAAACAAGCCCAGAATCCTTGGCCATGGAATGCAGGATAGAGTTGGAATCAGCCAGAAGTTCTTGTGGAGGAGCGAATTCCGCAACTCGTCCATTATCCAAGACGAGGATACGATCAGAATCCATTACCGATTGAAGGCGATGGGCGATGGTGAGGACGGTGCAGTGCTTGAACTCCTCTCGGATCGTCTGCTGGATGAGGGCGTCCGTCTCCATGTCCACGGAGGCGGCTGCCTCGTCCAGAATCAGCACCTTCGTGTGTCTCAGAAGTGCTCGCGCTAGGCAAATCAGTTGTCGCTGACCGACACTAAAATCGATGTTCCAGATGTGATGAACACTTGTTGTATGTACCTGAGATTGCCTCCGCCTTCACTTATTACATGCTCCAGCTTCTCAGGCAAAGAAGAGACAAAGGGTTGAAGGTGAGCACAGCGAAGTGCTTCCCAAATCTTCTGATCGTCAAAAGTGTCGAATGGGTCGAGGTTATGACGCAGCGTTCCAGAGAACAGCACCGGATCTTGCGGTACTATAGTCAATCGGGAGCGGAGGACCTAAAAATTCCATTAGAGCAGACAACCAACCTCCAGTTCCATGTCTCCAATGTCCTCATTGTCAATCAAGATACGTCCACTATCAGCTTCGACAATGCGGAAGAGCGCCAATGTGAAGGAACTTTTGCCTGCTCCAGTTCTTCCAACGATACCCACTTTCTCTTCGGCCTTGATGCTTACGCTAATGTCTCGCAGGACTAAGTCCAAGCCGGAACGGTAGCTAAATGTGTTCTCATAAAGCTCAATGGACTGCCGCGCTTACCGAAGTGAAAGGTCTTTGACGTCGATGGCTCCTTTTGTTGGCCATAGTTTCTCATTCGACGGTCTTCGATGCGTGTTGTCTCCTTCGATGGGCGTTTCCGAATATTCCTTGAGACGTTCAACGGCGACGATATTTGTTTCCAAATCACCCGACATTCGCACAGCCCAGTTCAGGGTTTGAGTAATCTGAGACATTCCTTGAAAGCTTGGCTAGTGGACTCACATTGAGCGCGTATGTGACGGACAGACCAGCCAGACCGGCCGAAATTCCTTCGGAGTCTCGCGAGAGTACAGTGAAGAGGGCCGAAAAGAAGACGATGAGGTTGCCGACAAGCTCGAGTCGAACAGCCAGCCACCTTTAGGATTTGCCAAGGCAGTGATGGCTAACCGGTTAGCGACGATGGCCGGATAGTGAGTAGTAAGGTTCTCGTCAACGCGAGCAGCTGATTCTCTCATGAATCGATCCGAGACGTTATAAGCTCGAATGGAGGTGACTCCTTGAATAGATTCCTGAAAGAAGTTTCCACTTTTAGATCCACCAACTTGAAAGTAGGAGTAAATCGGTGATCGCGTTGTTGATTCCAGCCTCTTCAACTGTCGAGAAGTGCTAACGTAGAAGCGCTGAAACCCATCATCATTCCCTTATGCATCTCGGATTTCTTTCCATGCTGGTTGATTCACAGCAAGCCGGCATTCACAGATATTGCGAGAAATGGAAAAGAACGATTTCAAAAGACAGGAAAGAGCGGAGAGCCGACCCACAGAAGAAGTTGAAGAGGCTTCACGTCGACAAGCACAACAGCGGATACGACGACTTATCACTTTCATGCGAAAATCTCTTGGAAGCATGCGTGTGTCGTACCACATTCACATACCAGAACGATGTAATAGACGATGAAAAGAGCTCCGAACGGAACAATAATGACCGGTGTTGAGTAGACAATAACGGCCACTGTGCAGAAGACATCTGCAAGGCAAGCGACGACGTTGATCAAGCTGTCAGGAAGCGCTCGATCAATCGCCTCGACATCCTAAAGGAAATCGTCTCGACGAAAGAAACCTACTTTTCCAAAGCGATTGATGATTCGACCAATGGGTGTAGTGTCAAAGAACGCCATCGGTGACTTCAGGATATTAACCAGCATTCGTTCGTGAAGAAGTCGACTAGCGCGTACCAGACCAACGGCCAGGAGAATCGACCCAATGCTCACAACAACAGCTGTAATTGAGAGGGGCGGTATTCAGTATCTCATTGTACCTTGACCAACTCCTAATAGGGCATAAACTCCGAGTCGTTCACTAGTTTCCGACGCGCCATTCGAGGGCGTCTGAGTGTCGTGAGAATCATCGCTCCACGATGCAAGCCATAGATTTGCGAGGACGCCGAAAATTTTGCTGGCGACGAGAGCCGAGAGGAACGAGAAGAAGGCCGGAATGCTCATGGCGGTAATATAAGCTGCATAAACGCTCCATTTCACCTGAGGAAAACTCTTCAGATGAAGAACCGAACTTTTCCAGTCTCAACTGCCTCCTTCTCGATGAGCTCGGCCGCCTGATCCGCTGGTCTTGCACCATCTTTATTCAGCAAAGCCTTCTTCTCGTCATTGAGAATTGACATTTCAATGTCATCCGTTGACGCAAAGGCACCATTTGAAGGCAGAACAAACTCTTCGGTCTTCGTAAGACTCTGAGGACGCGTTAGCGTTCAAATGTCTCAAACCTTTTCAGTGGGTGGAAGAAGGTTGTCTGGTTGCTCATCTTTGCTACTTGCTGTCTGACTGACTTGACTCATTTCACTTAAAATCCTCTGTCGCTTTGAAGGATTGAAGCGACAAATGTCGTTGAGGACCTCGAGAGTTGGGTCTGTTGAATGGTCGTGGCTAATTGATTCCCCGCGGGTTCTAGCCTCATCCACTAAGAATTCTTCAAGAAACTCGGAGAATGCTCCTTGACTAGCCAATAGTTCTTCATAAGAGCCATTTTCCGATATGCGTCCATCTAGAACCTCGCTACACTTTGCAGAAGCGAATTACCTTTCATGACGATTATGTTGTCGCAGTGTCTGAGGTAATGTAGACCATGAGTGACCAGAATGCGTGTGACGTTTCTCAAAAGTCCCGATTTCGATGCTGAACAACCATGGTAAGTACTGAGAGACATAAAACTAACAGATGACTTTTTCAAAGATGTGTTTCCCGACGTGAGCATCAACAGCCGAGAGAGGGTCGTCGAGAACGACAATGTCACTTTCCGAGTACACGGCCCTTGCAAGACTCACGCGCTGCTTCTGTCCACCGGATAGATTGATACCCTGTGAAAGGTTTTGAAAGGACTCAAGAGGCCTACTTTCTCTCCAATCTCTGTCATGTCATCAGCTGGTAGAGCAGCAAAGTCGGGTTTCAAAGCACATGCCTCGATAACCTCTTCGTAGAAGCCTGGTTGAAACTTCTTGTCGAAAAGTATGTTGTCGCGAAGCGTGAGATTTTGAATCCAGGGCTGTTGTGGAACATAGGCCAGTCGTCCGTACACGTTGATAAAGCCGTTGATCTTCTTCATTTCACCTAAGGAGCCGAGCCTTATTGCGGATCTTCGACGAACCAAGAATAGCCGAGAGAAGACTGCTCTTTCCAGATCCAACTCTTCCCACAATTGCAACAAGACTGCCCTTCCTGATGTCCAATGTGATGTCCTTCAGAGTCGGCTCTCCTGTGCTGTCCCACGAGAATGTTCCGTCTCGAACTCGAATGCACACATCTATTTGACGGACATTGACGGACAAGGCTCTTACCGTCAAGTTCTTGTTTCTCAATGGCAGCTTCATCATTCTCTTCCTCGGCAAAGAAAGCCTTCAGACGCTTGTTGCTGACATAGCATTCGATGGCCTGAAAACTAACTTGATGAGTTGTGTGAGACCTGGCTGAAGATTCAGGAGAAGATTGAGAGTGGAAAGCTCAGAATATTGAAGAGGGAGAGGGCGACAAAGGCAACTTGTGGCGTTAGCACGTTGTTCTCAGGATCAATGAATACGTAGAGCGCAAAGGTGACAACGGCCACCTTAAAGTATTTGAGGCTGAGCAAACTTCTCACCAAGAAAGGCGCGCAAGTCCACGTAAGTGTATTGAAAGTGTCCCAATATGCAAGTTTCTTCAACACAAGAAGCTCCTTCTCACGGATTCCAAGCACCTAAAGGATGCTCTTATTTCAATGGCTTACAATCTTCTGCATGCTCTTCTCCCAAGCATACAGCTTCAGCACTTTGATACCATTGAGAATTTCGGTCATCATCTTGAGTCTTTCATCCTTGCCGCTCATGAGTTTGGTCTGAAGCCATATTTCATGTTTGGAGATGCTTACTTGGAAGTTCTTCATTTTCACGGAAACGAGCGAATTGAAGGGAATCATGGCAACGAGAATGAGCAAACCACCGAACACGGCAAGTCCGAGTAGTTTCCACAGGAAATAGATGGAAAGAATAACCTGGCATTACACTCCACGAAACTATAATCTTTTGTCCAACCTGAAGAGGAGCGGACCAGAAAAGCATCATGTAAGTGGTAATCTCTTGAAAACGCTGGACATCGACGGACATCAAGTTGACGATTTCGCCGGTGGTTCGATTCTTTCTGGCTGAATTCGAGAGTCTCAAAGCCTTGGCGTAGACAGCAGCCGTGAGAACTGAACGAAAGTTCATGCCCAAGCGAATCATTCCGTGAAAGTATTGATGAAGAATCTAGAGCGAGAGTTGAAGAAGCATTACAAAGGTTCACCATGGATTGCACAAGAGCGACAACGAACATGAGCAAGGCAATAGAAACGCCAAACCATAAAGGTTGTGTTCGATCCTAAATCGCGTTATGCTAGAGTCACACAGGCTCTCTACCTGAACGAAGGTGATGAGTGAGTTGAGCAGTTGTGGCGAGACGAACTGAAGGAGGTCGAAGATGAGTTTGAAGAAGACACCGGCAAGGAGTCGAAACTTATAGCATTTGAAGATGGGCCAAAGAATTGATGGAAGATCTGGATTCCCTTCGGCGACTATCTTTCGTCGTTCAGCACAGGCTGAAGAGCATTCTTTTAGCAGCAAACTCTACCTTGAAGTTCCTTTCTGAGGTAAGGGTCGAACTCGTTGTTGAGTTCTTCCGATCGATCTCTTTCGTTGAGATCCCAAAGATCGTCTCTCACCAAGGTTCGACGATATCCCGTAACAGCAAGGCTCGTGAACCAGTAGAAGGTGAGTTGATTGAGGAAGGAAGTGAGTAACTCAGGGCATGGTCGTTCCTAAGAGGTCATTCGGTCTCCTTCTAAACATTGAATCAAACCCCATGCTGTTTGTCTGTAGATCTATCAGCGAAGCTGGATAGCAGAAGTTGAAGGACGACGAGCGCTAGATAAGTGAAGAAGAGTATCGTCTGCAGAATCCCGTCCTGTGAAGCAAAAGATCTCTCAACATCCAAATGAGGGGCCTACCTCGGGGATCTTAAAGTTCAGACGGTCCCATCCTTCAGGTAAGGCACAAATAATGGAGAGAAGCCAAAATGTGAAAAGAACACTGGAAGTGACGATGCCACGATTGCGGCAACCAATGAGCAAGATGAAGGCGAGGGCGACTCCACTGAGGCGGAACAGAACACCGGCCGAGTAACCAGATGTGGCATCAAGGCCCGTGAAGTAGCGATATGTCGAGAGACATAAGGCGGCAAGAAGAGTGATTGTCAGCACAACGGAGAGACTCTATTTGAATGATTCCTAACACCAACTTGAGACTCACCAGGCGAGCGGTAACGGACCAAGTGCATCTGAGTCGACCACTTTGACTTCTCCAGAGATCGTATAGAGTAACCGGGCAGAAGGCGAGGAGAAAGAGTAGCGGAACGAGGGGTAAGTCAACATTCTGAAATCGCTATTGAGATTGAGCCCAACATTAGTATCATACCCGAAAGCACTCGTCAAAGGGCGGCAGGGCTGAGAACGAGACATTCC
>JAQIXL010002225.1:0-13865 GCA_034700245.1 Poikilolaimus oxycercus | reverse complement strand
GCGAGGAAGAGGAGGGCGAGGATGGAAGAAGTGAACATCTTGGTTGTTGAGAAGACTGTGAAGGCTGGAAGGCTGATAGGAACTCAGAACCGGGGCCTTTTATAGGACTTCTTATCTCCCTCACAGTGAACAATTACGAACCGTGAGAGGGGGCTGTTGTTTTTTTCTGTATTCACATGTGACTACAAGTTGTGGACGAGAGACACATTAATTTTTAATCTTCATGTAGAATGAATACACAGACCTTCTTCACATAAAATTCCTAAGCAAATGTTTCGTAGAACAAGCGTTCTACATATTGATACAATATCTGCGGGAACAGAAAATATTTTTTTCGTGTTGTCGTTACTTCAAAAGTTCGACGAATCAGTGCTAGAACCGGTCGAAAACGAATGACAAGCTGAGGCTGTGAACGTGCAGACTTCGCTTTCAGCTGAAAACACCTCGTTTCCGGTGTCTCCCCCGCGGACTGATAAGAGTGTTGCTCCTTGGTCAAGGAAAACAAGCAATAACTCGAAATTACGAACACCGAGAAAACAACGCAACGTGAACAAACAGGTTCATTCCGTATAAAACGTCTCAGC
This sequence comes from Poikilolaimus oxycercus, assembly GCA_034700245.1. Taxonomy (NCBI): domain Eukaryota; kingdom Metazoa; phylum Nematoda; class Chromadorea; order Rhabditida; family Rhabditidae; genus Poikilolaimus; species Poikilolaimus oxycercus. The sequence continues at coordinate 13,281 of JAQIXL010002225.1, read as the reverse complement.
TTCTCAATGCAAGTCACCCTTCTCGTCTTCTCAACAACCAAGATGTTCACTTCTTCCACCCTCGTCCTTCTCTGCCTCGCCGCCTTCTCCTCAGCAGTTCCCCTTGACCAGCCCTTCGCTGGTCACTTCACCTACTACAACGACGCGGGTTACGGTGCCTGTGGACAGCCGATCAACGCCGCCTCGGAGACCCTCGTGGCCGTCAGCTACACTTACTTCACCGAGGCGAACCCGAACAACGACCCCCTCTGCCAGTACTGTCTCCGAGTGGACTACAAGGGCAAGAGGTGAGTCCCCCTTCTCTTCCTCTGACTTCATCTGTTCCAGCATCACGGTGCCCATCAAGGACAAGTGTCCCTCTTGCCCCGCCGACCACATGGACCTCTCGCTGCCCGCCTTCCAGGCCCTCGAGAACCCCGACGTCGGCAACGCCTACGGCGCCACCTTCACCTTCGTGCGATGCTGATTACGGTATACATGAGTCCAAAACTTGTCTTTCATGTCCAAATCTTTCAACTTTTTGCGAATAAATGTGGCCTCGTTGTTTTCACTAGGCGTGAAAGGGATTGTATCGGTGGGAGACATTGTATAACGGAAGGAACAGTGACGCAAATATCAATGCATGGATGGCGATTCTCATGCCAAAGTGACTCCATGAGACAGTTTGAGATGTCTTGAGGCGCGATCTCACTTGCTTCAGAGAAAAACAAATTGGTCCTTGTTTGCATGATCGAAGATTCAAAAGATTCAGCTGCCAATTTTCTTGTCTGCTTTTTTTGGCACACGGAAAACTATGCAAGAGAGGGGAGTCATTTCGGACCGAACCGCAGCGTGCGACGGCGGCGATCTTCATGACTCGTCGTTACTTGGTAGGGTCTCCTCACCCCAACGCCTTTCCAGCGTCTGCTGACCGAACGAGCCCGAGAGGCGGAGGATTTTTTCCGCCGCTACCCGACGATGATCAACTTTGAGCGGGCAAGAACTTGAAAGAGCATCCACCAGCTTGCAGGCGCGTCGGGCGAGACGCGAGCTGCAGCGAGAGCGGCGCCGTCTTCAACAGCACCAAGACGTCCACCACTAGATAACCCACGAGAATAAAACGACTCGAATTCATGTTGTTCTCGGCGTTCTCTGTGTTTAGAAAACCTTGACGTTGTGCCACGAGCCACTGACCCTTGCTCGGCGTGGCGAGAGAGAAAACTGTTGCTGGAGATTTTTTTTAACGCCTATCAAACGCCGTTTTGTACTTTATTGAAGCAGTTTATTCTCTCCTTACACAGATATAGAGTTTCACACAATCATCTTGGTTGTAGACATAGGAGTAAATCACAGACAGTTCAACAAGAAGGAGCACTTTGATCCCTTAAGAACTTTCTACACCCGTAGACTTTAAAGCGAAAACCCTTAGAGAAGTTTCTTATGTCCCTACCCAACTGATTTCCCACACGAATAAGACAACGGAGAAGAGTTCTAAAAAGACTTGGCTCGTCGGTCTCGAAAGTCAAGGGTTGCCTCGTGTTCAAGAAGGAGAAAGTTCGAGAACCAAATGGGAACAGGGACCGTGGCCAAGTGGAAGAGGGAATGCGCATCAATCGTCCACCACCACGGTTCGAACTCCAGCAACTCCAACGCCACGCTGCCGTTCATCCAGATGAGAGTGAAGGCCAGGAGACTAAAGCAAAGTTGTTGGAGAAGAAAGAAGTCTTACTTCAAAGTCCTCCTCATCGCCTCGTTCTCATAGCGCTTCGTCCAGTTCCTCGCCAGCCACCAGAGATAGAGAAGCGTCGTCGCCACAGAGAACGAAACACAAACGCGCATGTTGTAGCCATAATCGAAGAAATCCTGTTCAAGCAAGTTTCAATGAAGAAAAGGCAAGTTTACCATCAGCTGATAGCAGTGTCGAAGGTAGAAGATCGTCAGACCAACGGCAACCAGCTTCCTCCTGAAGACTCATCGACAAACCTTCGAAAGACTCACAAAGTTTGTCCACTCCTCGTATTCTCGTTGAAGATGAGACTACGTCTCAGGACAAAGCAGAGCGAGGCGTAGAAGGCGATGAGGATGAGGGCGAAGGCCGAGAAGTAGTCCATCCACTCGGTGAGCCAGCAATCCACACAATGGAAGATCGACGAGCAACACCTAAAGTAGAAGTCTTCAAAAGAATTTCGTCAAGACTCACCAGACAAGAATGCCGATGATGCCGTAGACCTTCCAGACTCCGCGCATCGGAAGATCTTTCCACTCGACGACTCGACGATAGAGGATGTAGACCGTCACGAGATTCATCAACGAGAAGAGGACCGAGGCTGGCTCCTGAAAGATCCATTCCTCGTCTTATACGATGAATTTAGCCAAGTTTTCGAAGAAGACAAAGAGTGAACCTGAATGTAGAAAGTGCCGAGGACCGTCGGAATGGGGAGAGCGATGAACGGCCATTTGCCGTAGAACTGAAGACGATAGCCGGGCTTCAACCTTGCTGTCGATTTCCAGACGCACTCATGGCGACATCTAAACGCCTTGATCCAACTTGAAAATTGAAGACTCACGTGAAACAGTCTCCGAAGCCCCACTGGATAGCAGCCGGGTAGTAGGAGCAATGAAACGTCTGAACAAAAGTTGTCAAAAAGGAATTGAGGACAAACATCGACACAGTGACGATAGCACTTGATGAAGTCCGGCAGGTAGTCGCCCTCTGAGGACTCCACTACCTGGACGACGCAGACCACAACGGCCACCCAGAACCACCGCATCTAATATAACACAAACTTGCTTCTTCTCTCTCAAAAAAAGAAAAGCACTTCTTTGGATCTCCTTTTCATTTCCTTTAAGATCTCAATCGAAGACATTTATCCAAACACTTTGACAAAATCTATAAAAACAGGAAATCTTTGACATAATTCTTGTCGACAAAAATCAACGTGGAAAGAATTTCATCACAGATATGGCGTCGAGAGAGCTGGACGGAGGAGTCTTACACAGAAATCGAAAGCAGTTCCAGAATGGAGCAAGTCCGGGTCGAACTTAGGAGGCAAAACAGTATTGCCTGGAGAAGACAATAGGGATGAAGAGCAAGAGGTACAGGCTTTACAGAGGAGTGACAGAGGAAACATGAAGCAAGAACGAAGGACAATCATTAAGAAGAAGAACCTTCCAAAATCCACTCGGGGCCCAAACCCGTCCAAGAGTGGCGCGAAAACGACAAACAGAAACATACATGACAGTTTTCTCGAGAACATTAGAGTTAGCGAACTTTCTTCAAGAGGGAAATATTGCCTTGCGAGGTCCCACAACTTTGTCTCACCCATATCTTCACTATTCAAGTCCCTCAGTGCAAAGTTCAAAAGTCGACAGACAAGAAGTTCGAGCAAATAAGTGGAAACTGAGCATAATCGGTGTGCGCGCAAATGAATGAAGTTTTCCCAGGATTTGACAAGAGAGCATTTCGAGAGGAGGAGAAAAGACAAGAAAGAAAAGCCAGAGAAGAATTTCTACCGTAACCCGTGAGCGCGCGTCACTCCTTCTTTTCTTCATCGACTACCCGTCGCGAGGAGCTGTGTCGGATGCGTGAGACCAATGGTGACGACGTAGAAGACTGGCGGCACAGGCACGAGCACCAACGCCGTCGCCGTCGTGAACCACGTCAAATTCCTAAAGACAACCACATTCTATCCATCTCAAGTTTCCCTTAAAGAAAGATTTCTCCAGCTCAGGCAAAGAAGTCTTTGAAATCTTCTACGTAAACAAGCACCGCCAACCCGCTCATGCAATCCGAGACTTGCTTGGTTAGTGATATTCTCTCTCTCATTCATTTTCCATATTGAGGTACTGTGTGTTTCGTGCGAGTGTTAGATTCGGACCTGAAGCAGCGTACATTTCAAGAAAAACTAAACAAGAGCAAAGGAAAACTCCACCAGACACCTCTCACCATGCGTCATGCAAGAAGAACAAAGAAGGAGGCGAGGATGAAGACGAAGAAAGCTCACCTTCCAACAGCAATGGCGACGATGGCGAATGCCAAAAGAATCATGTTGACGGCGATGAGAAGATGATGTCGATGTGACGAACGAAGTCGCTTCAGCAACTCGCGCATCGACTTCTTGCCCTCGCGCGTCAAATGGACGCCACTTGATCCGACCGCAAACAACAGGGTGAAGTAGGCGAAGCTGTGATAGAGGAGACCCGCCTAAAAAGGAAGTTCAGTTGGCAAAACAAGAAGAAAACTCACAAAGAGAGCATGAACCCCGGCCACAATAGGCAGGCAGTAGAGAGCAGCATAGTATTGCTTGTGCTCGCGCTCCTTCCTCAAGATCGTCACGTAGAGCAGCGAACGCAATATCACCAAGAAGAAGAGACAAAAGGCGAAGTAGATGAATGGTAATGAATATCTAATTACGACTTGAAAGACATGAACGAACTCACAATGGAAAGACGACTTCATGTGAGCAATTGAGAGTCCGTGAGAAGTTCACGACCGGGTTGTAGAAGGCTGGGTACCTGCAAACTAAAGTTCAGGAAAACGGCCCGTGGGTGGGGTGAATCACTTTAGAAAATACCCTTTTTCTTATAATACAGTTTTGAAACATTGAAAATTTCATACCAATCTTTGATTCGATTCGGGGCATCGCCTGCGCAGCCGTAAAGCCGAAAACTCCATCGCGGTGGCATGAAAATGAGCGCCGAGGCGGCTGCCAGTCCGCACTCGATGAGGCAGCAGGCTTGTTGATACAACTCCGCAAACCTCAACCTACAAAAGGCTTTAGACAAAGCTTTTATACTTACGTGCTCTTTGTCGTATAAAAGTAGATGAAGAAAGAGTGAAGAAGAAGCGGGATGAGGGCACAGAAGGCAAGGAAGAACCAGTCATAAAGCGGCAGGAACTCGCGGCACTCCTCGCAAATCACATGGCGCATCGCTCGCCATCCCCAAGAACAGGCCTAAAAGCATTCAACGTAACCGTGGTGGACCAAAATAATCCAAATGAAACAGTATGAATAGAAAAGAAAACGAAGAAACTCACATCGCAATCGGAGTAGTGCTCGGTGTTGTTGATGACAGAGACGGTGCGGGCGCAGAAGCCGGGACAGAGCTCGACGCCTCGCAAGCCGCTCGGCGCTCCCATCTCAGCGACGTCGGCCCGTCCTCGTCTCGGCAACTCCCTTCGATCATCTGCGCATCGCACGGCGACGCTCTCGGCTCTGAAATCGTGCATAACCTCGCATGACAAATCAAAGTTGATAACGCGACTCGCCTTATCAACCACGTGAGCTTTTCAAGTATTGACAATTTCGGCTTCAACCGATCTATCTCACAAATAATCAAGTATACGGAACTCGTTGAAAATATTTACTCATCGGTACCTACTCGAAAGAGTTCTACACCGCCTAAACTCCGAATCCCGAAGCAACTGCACACAATAAAAAGTGGAAATAACCAGCATCAACCGAGGTACATGGCAATGATCGCAGCATGAAGTGAAGACTGAGAACATGTTGATATATTGCAAGATTACACTCGTGTGAGGAAGAAAAGCTATAGAAGCTACACCGAGATGACCACGGACGGGTACAAATAGAAATTTCACAAATCTCAACCCTGAATAAGTTTGACTCACAGAAAAGGGACGAAATGTCTGTACAACAATAACGTGAGAGCAACAAAAAGGTCACAAATACTGTCACAATTCCGATGAGGACTGATGATTGACGACACGTTTCCTCAATCTTGGAGGACTAGGCTCGGGTTCCCAACCGGGGATGTCGCCAAGTGTCGGGCACTCCGGCACCTCGTCCACGTTTTCTGGTACGAATTCCTTCTCCTCGTTTTGTACCTGAAACCCGTTTTACAGAAAGAGTTGCTTCTTGAACCTTGACTTCCTCCTTCTTTCTCATTTCCTTCAACTCCACGGCTGCGGCGGGCTTCTTCGCCAGCTCCCTGGCAACGGCGACACGCGCTTGTTCTAGAACGACAGCAACATGGTGTATGAGAGAAAAACCCTCACCTTGCTCTGCCTCGGCCCTTTGTCTCTGGGCAAGATAGGCGTAGGCTTTGTGTGTCCAAAACAGGAAGAAGAAGGAACCGATGCAGGAAAACACTACGATGGCAACGATAACCGTCGTCGTGAGCGGCCAGTAGTAGAGAAGATAGCGCACGAGTCCGAATCGAGCCGTGACGATCAAAGTGGCTGATTCGAGCTGAAGAAATATACTGGGAGGAGGAAGTAAACCTGTGCGAATCGATTCTGGAGTTCGAAAACAAAGTGTGTCGACTGACGAGTAAGCGTCTCCAGGTAGCTCTCGGTCAACGTGATCGTCACTGAATGACCATCGTCAAAGAAGCCGACCATGTAGAGCGGGAAGAAGAGCAGCCACATAGCCTGGAACCATTTCTCTCTCCAAGAAGACGGCACAGACTTTTGTGAAGAAAGAAGGCTTTCGGAGAAGAACCGTTCGCTGCGCAGTACCCACTATTCGTTCTTGATTGTCCTGAACAATGCGATGCGGAAGAAACACATACCATTGTCTTGACTGCGACCTGGAAGATGCCGAGATGCTTGTTGGACTCTGTGTCCGGTAGCCGAAAATCGGCGTGAAGAGCATAGGTAATGTCAGGAGAGAAGACTTCACCCTAAAACATATTCTTTCACTTTTAAAGCTAAATTCGAAAGGAATGGTGAGAATGTTTTTGACTGGCGAACGTGCGCAATGCCCATGGCTCATGGCAGATATGCTTCAAATGCGTGTCAACAACTAGTGGGCTGTCGCTTGCAGGCGTCTGCGTCCAATTAGACAAGCCGGCCGAAAACGAACGGAGAGGCGAAAGCGAGAGAAGATAAATATGCGAAAGACTAGAACCGAACACGAACCGGATCATAGCTGTAGGCGGCCGACGGGAAAGAGCAGACGCCGCTCAGCTGATCGTTACACGTGTGGAAGATGATCGGCAACGGGATTCGTTGCTACAAAACTACAAACTACACACAGAAACACGAACCTCGATGGAGGATGGCAAAGCGTAGTAGCGAAAAAGCATCGGAGCGATGATCGAAGACGTGAGGACGAAGCCGAAATGAGTCGTGAAGAGGACGAGGTTGTAGATGGAGTTGGGCGAGAGAAGCAGCGCACGCAGCGCGCCTAATCGGTCCCTCACTTCGGCGCTCATTCCATCCCTGCAAAAACGTCGCTATAGCCTCAAGCCAGCATGCCGAAAACAAGAAAAACAACAACAAACGGCGAAGAAACGCAATGAAACAGCACGAAAACAAGCGACGGCGCCAGTCGCCGGATGCGTCGAGCCGCTGCTAAAACTCGTGCGAGCACGCGCGCGCTGCGGTGCGAAATGCGGCGCGCCGGAATATTTTCACGCGAGCGCGCGCAAGATTTTGTTCGGATTTTCAGTGCGACGATTTGGGCTGTGGCTGTCTTTCCTTTTAGTTGCTTGTGCCATGCTTGATGTGTTTCTCTCTTGCTTTTTGTCAATTACGGCAGCGAGTACGAAGGCACTACAACATTCGCGTAGTGCCCGTTATGTTTTCCGATTGAAACACATTGAATTTGTTGAAATAACTTCTTTATTGCGCGTTTTTTACATGTCTAAATGGCTTGTCTTTTAGAGAATGCCACCAAAACGTGCTTATAAGCGCAAAAGCGCTTCGGGCACGTTGTCCGTGAAGCAGGAGGTCGTCTCGCCAACGAAAAGCGTGGCGGCGCCATCGGAAAAGTCTCCGAATGTTGAACAACCAGAAGAATCTACACCTAGTCGGCGTTCAACACGTAAATCGGTAAGCTTTCAGACCTTTTATCATTCACCATCGATTCAGACTCGCGGAAAGCAAGTAGAAGCTCAACCTGCCCCGGATCCGGCTCCTGAACCAACTCCAAAACGCGTGCGACAACTTCGTACGCCGAAAACGGAACCGGTTGCCAGGAGTTCGACTGCTTCAGACTCCGATGGACCTCCACTAGCTACAGCAGCGATTGTCACAACAAATCGTACGATGCAGTTTTTTAACAAATGTCTTCAGCGCTGCTTGATTTCACTCCACGTCGTCGAGGCAGGCGACCGAAGGCAGAATCAGCGGGACCGAAGCCGGTTGCGCCACGCCACGGGGACGAGGAATGCTTGAAAGCCTACAACAGTTATAAGGTCTGTTTGGTTTTGTGTGTGGTTACTTCAAGATGTTTAGTCTGCTACAGAGTTGATGACGAAGCTTACTGGAGATGAACGATCTCGAATACTCAGTGGTTCGTCTCTCTTCAACTCTTCGAAATCTTTTATTCAGGAGCCATTCGAGCGATGAAAGGCGAGGCGCTGAAGTGTCCGTCTGAGAAATGCAAGTACCAATTCAAGTCACCAGGCGGCTTGGCCTATCACATATCGAAGTGTGGTATCGGTCCGAGTACTCCACAAAGGCTGCCAAGAGTTCTGGAAGTAGTCTCCTACGAAAGTGTTTCTGTGAGTGAACGCGCTTGCATTTTTCAACTTCTCGTGTCCTAGGCGAAGCCCGCTCTGTGGCTGAAGTTGTCAAAGAGCGGTCTGGTGAAAATGGAAGAAGAGCTGGCAATGCATCCCCTTGTTTGCATCAACAAGACTGCTCATGAGACGCCGCTGACGTTCAAATCTGTGAAGGAGCTCATGGTCCACATTGGAACATGCGTCCAGCCAGAGTATTTTTCTTACATGGTTTGCTGCCTTTTTTACTAGTGAAACGTGGTTTAGGACCGAATTAGTGACTTTCGAGCCTTGGAGAAGGACAAGCGTTCGTATATTATACGTGCCGCTCTGGATTTCAAAGGCACACTAAAGTGTCTTCATTGTGAGAAGGGCTACAGTCACAAGTACGGACTCGCATATCATCTCGAGCGATGCGGTCTAACTTTGCATGTCTGTTCCTTTGCGTGTTTCATGATTCGTCTTTAGGAGAAGCCGTGGAAGTGTTGGAAATGCGGCTTCGAAGCGACAGTTGCTGAAAGTCGAGAGCATCTGGCCGACTGCGGCTTCGAAACGGTAAGCTTGTCTGAAATTTCTTGGCATTAGTTCAATTTAGGTAGAAGTGAACGAGACAGACAATACAACTCCTAATGAAGAGGCACGATTCCGTTTCAAACTTTCGTAGAACTAGGATAGTGCTGGAAGTATAACGGGGCTAAGACTACTACTGCATGGTGCATGACGGGGAATTCTTTCAGATCATTCATGAATCTAACTCTCCCGGAAAAGAAGTGCAAGTGCCGCGGTTTTCTAGCTTTGGAAGACCAATTGGGACAAGAAGAAACGCTGGCCAAGTAGCTGTGCCCAATGATGATAGCGATGTTTTCGTTCTTTAAAGCGATAAGTTTCTGCTTTAGGATTTGATGGGGGGCGATCTGAGTCGATCGAGCTTGATGAAGTCGGGCAAGAGACGCCTCAAGTTCCGCACAGTCGTTTCGACAAATCGTATGTTTCAGCAGTTTTCTACTTGTATTTCTATGTCATTCATTTCCAAATCATTGATGATGATCTTTGAAACGGAAGTCTTTTAGTGGTCCTCAATCAAGTGGAGATGCGTCGCTACCAGAAAGCTATCGATAACGGTCGAACTGTTTGGGAAAAGAAGCAGCGAGCGCAATGGCTGCACCCTCTTCTCACTGAAGCTGCGTATGTGGAACTTGCAGAAGGCTCAGATGAAACCAGGTCAACCATTCTTTCACTAAGACAATTCTGACTTTCAGACGTGAACTTCAAGCAACGAGTTCGAAGATCTCGGTGCCGGTTCGTCTTCACTCTTCCACTTCATCGGGCATCATGAACATGGTGGCAGCACAGGCTCTGCAAGCTGCAGCCTCGGAGGAGAACTTTGAAATCCCTGAGGTTTGTGCCTGTGATCTCTATGACATTCTTGTAATTGCAGCACGATATCTACACTGATGTACCGGCTGATGTGTCCTCCATCTCCGCCTTCAAGGGAACGACCATCGGCGATGGAGAGCAGTCTGCTTCTATTGCGTACACGGGTGCCGTTGTCTCGTCCATTGCTATCTGCCCAAGGGCTCTCGAAAACGGTTTGAAATCTCCAACTGTGCTAGAAGAGTAGTTTAGAAACATTTGTGGCTGCTGTCACGATATTCCCGGATGAAGAGACCCTGACTGGCAAGGGCTTAGAATGGAAGAAACGCAATGACTTTGTTCAACTTTGGCGCTTCAACAATGAAACGAGGTTTCAAGATGAAGTCGACGGTTCTAAGTTACAGTTCGGACTTGGCGCTGCTTTGTCTTCTTCAAGTGAAAGGAGAGGGAACGGTGATGCGTGCAAGTTGGTGTGAGAAGCCGATCGAAGATGTGGAGGAGGACTTTCTGGGACTTCTTGCTTTAGCAACAGCCAGTGGTTGTGTCCTCATTTACAAGTGAGTTCTTGTCTCTACATTTTAACATTGGCTTAGGATTTCATGTTCCTCCCTGAAGAAACACATGGAGAATACAGAATGGGCGATTGTTGAAGCGACACCGTCCTTCCGACTTACTGCTCCTCTCTTGGAACCGCAGTACCGACTTGATGAGAATGAAGTAAGTTTTACGATCGTGAGATGCTCTTGCTCTTTTGATTTATCTCATGATTCTCTGTTGTGGGTCGACAAAATTATTCGTTCAGGACGAAACAGCTCCATTGATTCACCTCGCCTGGTCGCCTTTCAAGAACGGCGAACTCATCGCGGCCGTCTCCGCTGATGGTTCGTCTCTTTGTCGTATCTTCATATGGTTTGTAGGCCGTGTTTTCATCTGGTCTCTGGGCGAAGAATCACCGAAGATCCTCACGTCTCCCGAGTTCATGTCACCAGCAGCGAATGTGGCTTGGGTGAAGGAGCATGAAGGTTTGAATATTCTTATCTCATCAGCTGACATTTTTCTTCAGTCGTCGTGTCTTATCGTGAGCGTTGCATTCGCGTCTTCGATATACGAGATGCACGCTGTCTTATCGAAGAGATGCAGCAGAAGACGGCCGGCGTCAAGATCACCTCGGCTCCAGCCGTGCTTCCGGGGTGAGCACGGATCTTGGTGAGGATGAGTTTCAGATTCTTCACTTATCAATCGCTGAACCTGCAAATGACCGGAGCGGATGAGGGTGACGGTCCGAAGACGAGTCCGTGTTACATTGCGACTGATCCTGTGGGCGCAGGTTACTTCGTTCTTCCACTTCCCAACAGGTTTGAAATGGCTGTTTTCGAGAGTTTGCTTTGAAGACACGAGATCATGATCACGGATATGTGCTGCTCGAACTCGGCAGTGGTGGCGACGGCCGGATGTGACGGAGTGCTGGGCCTCTCGATGGGTGGAAAGCTTGCCGGTCATAATGCTATCGACTACAATTTCTGTGTTTGGAAGAAGGCGTTGAGGATTGACAGGTAGATTTTGGATATGTTTTGACTGAAGAAGTTTTGCCCCTTGTCATTTTGATGTCATTGACATGTTGCCTCCGATCAGCTAGTTCTTTTCAGACATCGTCGTGAGCGAGTCGTCATGGGCATGAAGAGCGTTGAGTGCGAAGAGACGGAGATTCCCCTAGCAAGTAAGTTTCAGCTTTCACTCTTCAACTGAAGTCGCTTAGACGAAGAGAAAGCGACAAGGCCTCAGGCGGTGTACGCCACCCACGAGACGGCCGTGAAGAACATGTGGCTCGACATCTGCCTCGACTCCAATGACAAGGTTCATTTTGGCTTTCGGTTTTGAAACTCGTCTAGAACGCAAAAGGACGTGAGATCATTGCGTTGGACCTTCGCGTGGAGGCTCTGTATGCGGTGGCCGCCACGGAGAAATCGGTGCTGACGGGAGGACAAGCGGGTCTCCTCTTCCTGGTCAAGGCTAACGTTGATGATTGCTTCAAGTGATGCGGGTTTTCTTATAATTTGGCTCCGTACAAGTTATCTGCTTTAATCATTGTTAGGAAACGTTGTTGAACCTTTCTTCCTTCCTTTCTCGCTTAACTTGTCCGTCTCTCAGTTGTTGTGCTCTTCTTGGTCGATAAAGTGTCATGCTGAGGAAGTGACGAATCGGAGTTCATTGAATGGGAAGTCATGAAGAAAAACAAGGATGAGCACAATTGAGAGATTTGGGAATCTTTAGAGAATGCATGAAACGTCATTGTTTGTAAATGCTGACGGAAAGTTTTGAGTTGAGCCTGCAAGACACGCTCTGGCTACGGCGTTCGCCTAGTTTCGTTTCGTCAACATGTGGGTCTGTCGATGAAAAGTGTAAACGGGCGTGCAGAGTGAGAGTATAAGAGCGACACCCTGTCTGGGAAGGGCAGAGTCGTCCTCGTCTTTCATCGTCGTACGATCGTCATGCACACTCAGGTAGATCGAATCATGATCTTCCATTCTCTTTCAGCTCCTTCTTGTATGTGCTCTTCTTGTGGCTGTGGTGCCGGCTCAGCGATGCCCACCGAACATGGAATGGAGAGAATGTGCCTCGAACTGCCCAGAGACCTGTAACAACCAGGGCATGGTATGTTTCAGTTGAAGGAGGAAAGACTTTCTTGAAGATGTGTATCATGTCGTGTGCCCCACCGGCTTGCCAATGCAGGAACGGATTCGTCTTGGAAAGAGGCCGTTGTATCCCGAAGGTGAAATGTCCTCGTCGTCGCATTTGAGTTTGTTTCCGAGAGATTATAAAGAGCTTGAAAATGGTGATGAGCATTCCTTGCATTCCCTGGGTTACTCAAATTGGCACATTTGGAAGCTGCTCGAAGGAGCTCGACAAGAGTTTCATTCGATTATTGAAGCATTGAATTGTCTCTGTTTCAAGGCGGACATTTAGAGGATAGAAACTCATCAATATGCTTCGACCTTTGGCCCGATGAAACATCAACAACTAGTTGGTTCGAAGTGTTACGAAAGCTTCGAGCCGCTATGTTTCTCTTACTCTTGAACTTTCATAAGCAGTCTTTTCTCATGATTCGATCTTCATTTGGATGTCTCGCTGAATGGTGCTAACAACCCTTTCTCCGCCATCATTTGCGCTTCATCTCCGATAATCACTTCTGATTGTGAGTGCTAAGAGTTACACAGGCTGCGCATAAAAGCCAACCCCCGACCCTCTTGGCATCATTCGACGCCTCGTCCTTTCGCCGGGTCTCGTTTCATCTCTCGTCTCCACCAAAGAAGCCATGGCCGACGTCGCTTCCTCTTCCGCTGCCCCCGCCGCCGCCCCGGAGAAGACGATCTCGTTGAAGACGAACGACGACCGCGTCTTCTCGGTGCCCCGCCAGGTGATCTCGGTCTCTGGAACGATCAACACGATGCTGCGAGTGAG
>JAQIXL010002224.1:0-13867 GCA_034700245.1 Poikilolaimus oxycercus | reverse complement strand
ACAACCCGCACATAAACACTCACCAAGGGGCTCTCGACGGGTTTATAGGGAAAGACCGTGAACTCAGGCGCCAAGACCTTGAGCGCTTCCTGCTCGTCATCATCGTCTTGCATGTCAATGACCATCACCGGTGCAACCATCGAGATCCCACGAAGCTCTTCCAAAACATCATTCAACCTGTGATTTCGCCTTAGTACCAAATTTGAATTTCCCGCCTACTGATTAGTGTTCACAGGCCCTTCAAGGCCCATAGCTTGCTCCTCCAACTGCATCTTCAGTCGTCTCGCTCCTAGCTCCGCGTCGAGGTTATGCAGGAAGGCGATGGCCGAGTCGAGCAGGCCGCTCAGCTCCTCCTGTTGGTCCTCGAGGCTCTGCTGGTGTCGTTCGATGCTCTCGATCGCTCGTTGTCGGTCCTCATCGCCCAGTTCGGAGAGATCGTCTAGTCGCCTATTCAAAGCGGCCACAATCTCAAGGTCGCGGTTCAGTTGCTCGATGTCCTCTTCCGTCTCAGGTGCTTCGACCGATTTCCTTGCTCGCCTCACAATGGAAACCACAGCCACACCGCTTTCTTCTTGCTTCGCTTGTTCCACCTCTTCTCGGATCCAGCGTTCCTTTGTCTCCTCCGTCGGCTCATCCTCTGATTCCTGAAATCTCCAGACAGCTTGCTCGAGGTCCTCGAGCCTCACCTCCTCTCTTTCCGTCGAAGACCCGCTTTTGTTCTCGGCAAACACCAGTTCATCCTCGTCCTCATCGTCATCGTACAGCAAATTGTCTGTGGCCTTCAAGAAGTCCGAGGTCCTTTCGTCAAAGGACGGCAGGTGCAGACTGCTCTCGTCGTCCTCGTTGTCCGCCTCGGCTTGCGTGTTCACATCATCGTCGCTGATCCGTGAGACCTCGGTGAGGATGTCGCTTTCGTCAATAACTTCGGCTGTCTCTTTCCATCTTTGGGGTTTTGGCTGCAATAGATGCTGAGGTGGGGCTTGGGTCAAGGTAGGCAATGACTGTGAGATTTGAGAAAGTTCGGATGCCGGCCTTTCTGGTCGCTCCCTTGGTCTCCTAGCCAGGATCTCCGGTTCATTCCCGTAAATCGGATGGGTCTGATGCAATTCCGCCAAAGTCAAAGTCGACGCAGAAGGAACATCCGAGAGTTGTGGTGAATGTTGAATGACTTGTTGAACTTTCTCTTCGAGCTCCTTTGGATAGACCGGATGCACTTGGTTCAGTTGAGCGAGTGCCAATAGCGGAATATCGGGAGTCGGCTCTCGAACTGGTAGCCTTTCCAGTGTGTCCTTCAGATGCTCCTCAAGGCCTTTTGGATAGAGTGGATGGGTTTGAGGCAACGTAACCGACGGCTGTGTGCCAAGAATCACCCGCTTGTGCTCTCTTACCAACTCTCTTGTCTCATCCATGGTAATGTTCGCGTGAGCCGATTCCTGCTTGGCCTTGATGGGAATAGGCGAGGGCTCTTCAACTGGAGGTTGCGTCTTTGCCTTGGCCTTCTTCAGTTCTCGCTCAAGCCGTTCCCGCTCTTCCTTCTCTCTCAATGGTCGATCATCCAGTTGGGGCATCAACTCCTGTGCCTTCCTTGAGAGTTGCAGCAGCGTGTTCGAGTTATGATCCCCGTTCTTGGGAATTTCTTGAGCAGGTTGTTGAACAGGCTGTGCCTCTTCTTGTTTAGAGAAATCCACCCTCTTCTTCGCCATTGCCCCTCCACCCGTCGTTGCTTGTTTTGCGGACTTGAAAGGCTTCGGCAGGCTGTAGTAGACCTCGTTCTTGGACACCGTACTCGGCGAGGATAAAAACGGCGGTGGCTGGCTCGACAGGCTTGGCGTTGGATCAGGTGGCTTGATTTCAATTGGCCTCACCGGGGGCTTCACGCCTTCCAGGCGGGGCTTCTTCGTCGGCTCGTCGCGACGGAAGGGCTTCGGCGATGACATGGCGTAAACAGGCGGTGTAGTGACCGGGATCTGTAGTGGCTTCAACTCTTCCATGCTCGGTCTTCTCTCGTGTGCAAAATCTTCGGCCTTGAAGAGTGATGGACGCTTCGTTGCGACGATTCCCTTAGGAAGAGTCGGCGATTGTGTCGAGGGAGTAGGAACAGAAGTGGGCATCGTCACGGCTGCCTCCGCCTTCTCCGCTGGTCTTGTCAAGGAGGTATCACTTAGAGTGATTGTCGGCGTGAGAGCTCTTGGTTCTGGTGAAGCACCAACTGGAGATGGATCTCTGGGTCTCCAATCAGGCGAAACAGTAGTCATAATGACCCGCTCCTCGATCTTCAAGGGCGATTCTCCTTTTGGCTGCTCTTCTGGCTTGATAAGTGGCGGCGAAACTGAAGTCGGGATTATCCGTTCTTCAGGCTTTGTTGAAGGCTCCGCCACCTGAGCCGTCTTTGGCGGCTCTCGACGAGCTGGCGGCGAAAGCTGTACCGGCGGTGTCGGACTAACAAGCCGTTGGGCATCCGATTTGGGAACGGGCCGTGCCTGACCTCGAAGCACGGGACTTCGTCTTGGAGACTCCGATCTTCTTCGCTGTCGATCCTCTTCCCTCACAATCGCTTCAAGGCTGCTCACTCCCGTCTCATCCTTCTTGTCCGCATTCGCGTCGATCTTCCAGAAGCGATTCGATTGAACGCCTGGAGGTGGCCATTGACGGGCACGCACTGAGCCACGAAACCTCGGCGAGGTGACCTCTTTCACAGCGCCTGGAATCCTTTGAGAGAGAGGCACGGTGGACGCACGGACAAAGTGTGATGGTGGCGGCTCGCTTTCGGGAACTTTCTGCACTTTAAGCTCAGGACTTGGAGCCGTGATGGACAGTGGCTCGTCGACGGGCTTGGAAAGGGCCTCCTGTGGAGCCTCCGGCTGCTGTTGGCCATTCGGTCTCGTCCTCGGCTCATCTTGTTCTTGAATTACCGCAGGTGGAAGTTTGGGGGCATTCGGAGTCATTGGAGTCGGCTGCTCCACGGTAATGGCTGGTGCATGGACTGCCTGGATTGGCGCTGGAATGGTGGCGGCAACCTTGACGACGGCGGGCTGGTGAAGCGTCGTGCCTAGAAGACAAAAGGACGGTGGACCAGGACGGACAGTGACGTCGACACAATGGTGTTTATTAGCTAGTTAATTTGCTTCTCTTTGAAACTGAACGAAATTGGGTTTGAACGTGGACAAAAGACGAGGACAAGCTTTTCGGTGCGTTATTCGCACTCCATGAATTTGCTTCTTTTCTAGTCTAGCCCTTTGAAGTGTTAGAACAAAGCGAGTGTACCGGGAGGAGGGTTCGAGGGTGGCGGTGGTGGCGGCGGTGCGGCGTACGTCGACGAAGACTCGTGAATGATCTTTAAAAATTTTTTTTTTAAATTATTTTTTATTGTTTTCCTACATCTCGCTTGAAGTCTTGTCCATACTGTGTTGCCGAGGCTGGAACTCCACGGTTTGCAGGACTGAAAAAATTTCTGTTTTGCTGCTTCACTACTCGTTAGCTGAAGTTTCTTTCGAATGTAGCGCACATAAGCGCCTTGCACCATGTCAATCTCCGCTTATAGTCCGCTGCTGATTTCTTGCCCTTCTCGGATTTTTATAAGCCATTTTCCTCTGACCAAACATCGAAAAGAAGCCGACCCGTGCGGGTTGCTGCATAGTGCAAGCTGATTCTCAAGACTAGAAGAAGAAACGAAAGAAGGAAAAGCGGATTCGGGAAGTAGATCATATTCTGGCCTCCCTCCCCCACTCCTTCCCTCTTCCCTCCTTCTCGAGAAGGTGTCGAGATGAGTGCTCGCAATGCTTCCCAGAAATTGTTCTAGACGTAAAGGTCAGGATGTTTTCTTCAAATGGCGCGCTATTGCCGGCAACCCGCCCCTCCTTTACCCGCTCCTCGAGGGGTTTCTCGATTCATACCTGATGGGGCTCTGGGTCTTCCAGCGGGTCGGACTGATGGACAGTGGTCCGCGGTGCAGAACATCCGGTTGGTAGGGCGCCTTTAAAGTCTCTTGTGGACGCACCGGGTGTGCAGCTGTCGGCGATGACTTCCTGAAACGAGAGGAACTCATGTCATCGTGTATAGAGCTTCGGCTTAGGCTTAGGCTAAGGATAGTTGGGGTGCCGAATGTTAATCCGTCAGAAGACATTTTCCACGTTTGGTCCTTCCTTTGGCGACCTTTGGCGGGCTCCACCAAGACGTGTCATTTTGAGCTCTTCGGGTCGTCGGGTCGCGTCTCCTCGCCGTGTTTACAAAGGCCAAGTTTTCCTGTTCGCTGCACTTCAATGAAATTTTGGTCTTGCTCCAAAATAACCAATCAAAGACCATCTCAAAGAGCACAAGAGCGCGACGAGGTCAATTTGCGTGCGTGCCAAAAAGCGCGCGCCCACATTTTTTCCTTGCGTGAGCTTCAAGATCGAATTTCGGCCGAGATTGTTGCCCACCCCCTCTGTGACGAATCCTTCCGCAATGAAACGTGTAGGTCATAAAAATAATTTGACGCTTTTTTGTGTTCCGAATGTGTTGTCTTGCCTCTCTCTTCCTATCCCTGACCGAAATGCCAACGAGGACAAGGAGGGAGGCGGACGCGCGCGGCGACTCGCTTCTCATTTTCGGATCCTCCTTCACTTCATTGGAGCTTAGTCGGTCAGCGGAGACAACCCGGTCTCTCCCTTGTCTTCTCCTTCCTTTTCGACTTCCACCTTGGATCCTCATCCCCCCCCCCTTTTTCATTTTCTCCTTTTCGATTTCCGATCCGTAAAAAAAATGTGCTCACACAACGATCTCGGGTGGAATTGATGGTGCGCCGCCGAAGTGTTGGCGCTGTCGACCGTGAACGTCACAGTAGAACTTGTCGTTCACCACATGATGACCCTAAAGCTTCTTCATCTTTCTCGAATTCTCTTCTTCTTGCCTGATTCCTCAATGGCGCACCGCACGTGGCGCACACGAAGCAGTCCGCATGCAGATCGTGACCCGCGGCGCGACAAAGAACTCCACTGAAAATTGTCTCTCGTTATAAAGTTTCTCAATTTTTCAGAAAAAATGCAAACTTGTGGTTCCGCTCTCCTCGTGGTCTTGGCGATTTGCTCCTCAGAGGTAAAGCTCGGCATTTTTTTTTCGTAAAGGAAGTTATTTTCAGGCTCTCTCAGCTGTTGTAATGGCCCGACACGCTTCCACTTCCCCTTCTTCCTCCACGGCGTCCTTGGCGAGCACTTCCGAGGACGCGGCCGCGGAGAAACCCTTGCGTCAGAAGCGATCTCTTGGTGAGAGACCAAAACCCACTTTCCGAGTATTAACGAAGGGCACAACGCGCGTGCGCGTCCTCTTTTGAAGAGCGCACCACACCTCAAATGCCAGGATATTGTGGCGAATTATTCACTACGAGAAGGAATTTCCCCTTTCCTCATTCAAAAGCGCAGTCGACCTTGCGAGTCGGGTCAAGAATAGGTCGACGTCGGCAGAAGCGTGGGAAGAAAGAAGACGAAGTGCAGTTTGTGCTTTGCAGCCGGGCTCTTCTCGGGTGATTCGGACTCGGTCTTTGGACGAACCTTCCGCTCTCCAGGTGCTGTACCCCAAGCTGATCTCTCCCATTACTTCGTTGCCTTCATAGCCACTTCCCCTGCTCCGTACAGAAGGTTGGTGGTCTTCTCGAATAAGCATTTTCAGTATTGTTCCTCTCAGACAAACTCGTACACGAACGGGAGGTCCGATTCTTCTCGGCAAGCGAGAGATCGACGAAGAGGACGAGGGCGGTGTCGAGCCGGCTAAGCGCTATGAGCGAACTGGGGGCGCTATTCTTCTCGGCAAGCGAGCGCATCCGCAACTGATGCGAATGCATCTTCAAAGGACACAAACTGACAGGACTGGTGGACGGATCCTTCTTGGCAAGCGACGTGGTCCTGACACGAATAGTATTTTTGAGCGCACGGGTGGCGCAATTATGCTAGGTTGAGATCTCGCTTTGAATGTTTCTCGTATCTCTCTCACTTATGTTAGCTCTCGTTTTGTTTCTGTTCGACCACATTCTGAAGGCGGAAGATGAAAGAATAAACCTACAGAATGTGTCGACCACAGAGGAAGCACACGGGAAGATTAGCCGGATTCGGATGGGAGCTCAAGGTTGGTGCGGCTGAAACATATCCTCGTCAAGTTTCCTTTTAAACAGACCTCGAGGCTCGGGTCGAAGTCGGACCTCTCGATTTCCGAACTTATCCTCCTCCTGCACGAGACGCAACGTCTCGCTCTGGAGATACGACGGTGCTTGACGGTTCGCCAGTTTCGGGCTGCAAAAGGCAAAAGGTTTTAGCGTTCTCTGAGCTGTCGTCAATAGTTGCGTAAGAATATCTCAACCGTGACGATTGCGTGTATCCCCCGGATTTAGGATTTGGATTTATTCAAAGATTTTGCGGCGGACAGGTTATCCCTTTGCTTTCCTCCTCCTCGGCCATCTTTTTAGAGCCCAAGATTATCCTTTATCCAGACGACAAAAAGTCGGTCTTGTCGGCGGTTGACGGGGGACGAGAAAGCCGGATATGCGTGATGGCACTCCGACTGAAGAAGAAAAAACTCTTTTTGTGCAGCCGAGCATAGCATACGAAGCGAGAGGCCACATGAGAATGACGTTTCAACGTCTCAAGAGGAGGTTCTCGTCCAGACGCTTCTTGGAATGACAATGCGAGGCGGCTCGACCCGCGTATTGCTATGCATGCCACGTTTAGTCTAGGAAAAGACCGCACGTTGAAGAGAGAGGAGCACAAGTTGGCTTGGTAAGAGGTCATCGCTCGCGCTCGTCAACCATACTTGACTTTGTGAGACCTTTTCGAGGAAAAGGACAAGGAGGAACTTGGGAAGGAGGGGATGATGTGCGATACTGTAGGTCAACAAGACTCTAGCTTCTTGAGCTCTTAGCTGTTTTAGCAAAAAAAATGGATTCAAAAACCAAGGTAGACCACAAGAGGGAGGTTGGAAAATCTGTCGGTAATCACCCCTCGAGTTGGGGCTTTGGTAGTCGTCGTCGCGAGGACCGCCGCGCGAGTAACAACATCAAAATACGGCAGTCATGCGCGACGTGCTCGGCGAGATATAAAACAGTATTGTCCGTCGTGCTTTCCAGCACTCTCCCTTCTCCGGCTCATCATGCAATACCTCTATTTCATTGTAACTCTATGCATTTCTGGAATTCTGACTTCTCCGTTGCCTTTGGCTTTAAGCAACTCTGACTCGACCGGTCTGTGATCTTTTCCCAATTCGTTTGACGACCTCATGTAGCTGTCTGGACACAGGGCATCTCGGAACTCTACACGGCGCTCTACGTAAACGAGCCGCACCACTTGCCCGCAGGCTTCAATGAGTCGATGATTAAAGCGCTCGAGGTTCGCACGTCCTTTAAGTTCTTTGGAGCAGTCTCACCTCGTAGACTATATACTCGAATCCGGGTCTGGGTGATCAGGAAAGAGACGCGGCAGCCGCCAATTGGACTAAGGGACTCACGCAACAGGAACTTGTAACTTCTTTCTTTAGAGCTAGGCAAACAACAAATTACAGAACGACTTCTCCCTTTACCAACAATTCCGCTTGGCCAACGCCAGTGTGACGTTGAGGTGGAACGCGGCCAACATTGAGGTTTGAACCCAGCCAATTACTGTACAGTATGAAATCACATTAGAAGCTCTCGACCGAGGCTCAAAGTGCGGCCAACCAGCTGAGGGAGTTGGCTCGAAACCCAGGGCTCAAGTTTGAAGACGGACTCGCTCAAGCAAATGTTATCTTCAACAGCTTGAGCAATTCGAACAAACTCGCTCTTCTTGGTGCTTTTCAAACTGCTTCTTCAAGAGTAAAGAGGGTAAGACTTTGGATGCGACGACTTTTCTAACAGCGCTTTGCCTAACTAGGACGTCTACGTGCCTTCGAACCCGCATGGCTGGGAGCCGACCGCCGGTGTTTATCCCAATGGAACCATAAAAGTTCCGCCTTCAATAGCGCTTCTGGGCTCGATGGGCCGACTTGCCGGTCAACAAAATGATGAAGACAAGTTGCAGGCGGAGATTCAAGAGCTGCCCGAACGAAGCTCTGAGAGCAACTTCTAATCAATATCAGCCCTCTCTCCTCTTGGTGTAAATCTCGCTCGAACCTCGCAATAAATCGTTGATCAGACAGGGATTGTGTTCTTTCTCACAGTCGACCATCGAACTAACGGGACGCGCCTCTCTCCTTCAGTCTAAAGCGCCTTTAAAGGGTCGTGAACATGCCCCTTCACCGAATGGTTACTTTCTCCTTCCGTGTTCGACACTTTTCGCTCTCGCACACTCTCTCTACGCTTGACAGCCTTTTTCATACTCCCCGAGGCCTTTCATCTGAGTCAAGACCACCTAGCAACCGCCAATTAGCCGCGGCGAAGAGGCTCAAGACTTTCAGAGCTTCACACCAACTCTAAGCCGCTCGTGATGCGCTCGTTTCTGCTTCTCGCCTTCTTCGCCGTTTTCGCATTCGTCAAGGCACAGACCCCAGGCGAGTTTCTGTCGGAAGTCGACGGCGACTGGGGCTTCGGATCGGCCAGCCTTGTCGAACCCGAGGAGGAATTCGATGTTGAGGTAAGTCTTTGTTGGAATGGAAAAATTGCGTCTAGGAATTCATGCCAAAAGGTATCGACGCCGAGGCTCTCAAGAACACCGTCTTCAAGAAGGTCCCTTCAGCTATGTCTCTAACCTCACTGTTCAGAGCCCGCCACTATCCCCATAACTCTGAGAGGCCCTGAGGCGACACAATTGAAGACATGTACTTTGTGCAATAAATGTGTGAGGGAGGATTCGCTTTGCGATTAGGACAGAAGGTGCAAAGTCTCTCTGGATGGCTGCAGGGAAGAAGATGCGCCCCCTGCTGTCAAGGGGAGCTGAGCTCACGTAGGAATTCAAAATTTAGGTCAATGGCGGCGGGTGGCGGGCCCGGAGTGAAGTCTCCTCGGGGTGATAGTCATTTCCCCCGCAACGACTATCAACAAATGAGCGCGGACATGGGGAACAGAGGTTTTGTCGACTGCACGCAATTGATAGCTCTGACAAGAAAAAGAGAAAAGAAGAAGAAGGGTGAGAAGGAGAGAAAAGACGACCCACTCGGTTCCGAAGAGGCCTCCGGTCTGCTGGAGATACTGTTCAGCGGCCGTCTGCGCAGAGTAGATGTTGAGGGGCGAGTTGTACTGCAAATAGCGATATTGGTAAACCCACTCGGTCTCTTCTCTCTGAATGAAGGAGGAAGAGAAGGGCTCACTTGAAGATGCTGAACCCTCGGATCGGTGGCGAATGGAAGGGCCGGCTTGTTGAAGCCCTGCGGAACAATTACCTGCAACGAAATAACAACATCGCCTTGCCAGTAGTGATGATAAAAAGTTAGCTTCAATAAATGTTCGTAGTGGAACAGCGGATTGCACCAAACAATATGGAAGGTTGAATATGAATGTGCCCGTCATCTCAACCCGAGGGCTCTCCCCAATCCCGCGTGCGAGATGAGATCTCGAGCGTTGACAAGGTGCGCCACGTGAAAGGGGAAGAGGGGGAGAAGGCAGAAGGAGAATTGCCGCCCTCGCACGCACTTCAAAGACGCACTCCTTCCTCTTCTTCTTCCTCTCTGCTGATAGGTGAGGGATAAGAGGGGCCATGAGGGAGACGGGAACTGGTTAGACAAAGGACCGAACGCCTTTGCCAAGAGTTTCAACCTTTTCGAGAGAATGAAGAAGGCGTACCTCCGGATGATGTTCAAGATTGACTTTGATTGGACGATCGTGAGGGCCTCCTCCAATGCCTCCACCACCGCCAAATCCACTGCCTGCTCCACCTCCGGCTCCAACACTCGGTCCACGTGAATAGGAGTTCGAGGAGTTGCCGTTGGTGTACGACGAGGCCCGGTGGTCGTTGAGGGTCGTCGACTGGAGAAGAAGTTCAAGTTGAGTAAGAGAAGGATCCAACCTGGAACTTATTGATTGTCGACGAAACGTCAGAGGATGAGAACTCCGGTGGCTTCCAGGCTCGAGCAGAGGCCGAAGCACCGCCTGGCTGCCTGAAATTCCTTCATCGTACAGTTTTCAAAGGAGAGACAAGTCCTACCATGGTTTGGGAGCTGAGGTCAGTTCAACCATTCCTGGTTAGAAAGAAAAAGTAACAGCGAGTCAAGTGGAGAACGCCGAGCAGCAGTTTTCTCCGCCCGAAGGCAGTCAGGAATTCAGAGGGGAACGGCCGCTTGAGATGCGCGTGAAGAGATATGAACAAGAGGGGACGGCTCAGGATTCGGGCGAGGAGGCGCTCTCGGGACCGTGAAGACGGCTGGCCTACTATGGATCGCAGTCTCGCTCCTCTCCCTTCACCCTCTTCTCCTCTACACACGTGAATAAAATTCTTCTCCGCCAGCCACCTGCACCACGCCGTCGTCGCCGTCGCGCCGATCGTCAAACCCGGTTATGACCAGTGTGTTGAAAAGGGTCAAAAACTGCCTCTCCCCCTTTTCCCTCTTTGATCTGGTCGTTCGATCCCCGGCTTAGGGAAAACTCTCCCCCAAGTGCGCGGGAGAGCCGGTGGCCAACAGCTGATCGACGTCACAGCTGTCCGCGTGTTGGTCAGTAAAGTCTCCCCTCGTTTCAAAGTCGAAATTTCTGCTCTTCTCCCTCGAGAAATGCGCGCCACGAGTTCCTCTCTCCTCCCTTGCCAGAAGGGCAACTGACTCGGCGCGCCCACGGGGCAATAAAGGATTACGCAAACGGCTTGGCCGATAATGAACGGACGAAGCGCGCGCTTGTACAAGTCTATGAATCAGAGGTCGAAGGTTCAATTCCAGGAAATAGTGGCAAAAGAGGGAGACTGACCTATGGACGATGAGCTCGATCTGGTTGCGTGAGGTGGCGACGAGGCGGTCGGCGGCTAGCGCGTCCAAGTTAT
The DNA here is from genome assembly GCA_034700245.1 of Poikilolaimus oxycercus. Taxonomy (NCBI): domain Eukaryota; kingdom Metazoa; phylum Nematoda; class Chromadorea; order Rhabditida; family Rhabditidae; genus Poikilolaimus; species Poikilolaimus oxycercus. Next base: position 2,969 of record JAQIXL010002224.1, on the reverse strand, counting down.
CGAGACTTTCCAAGATGTCCAAGACGTCGCCGTTGCGTAGGCCGGCGCGATCCGCCAAGCTCCCGCCGCGAACCTGAAATGTATTTCTTGTCATTTCTTTCTTGATAAGCTTTGCTCGAAGTCATCAAGCACAAATTGTATTGCTGTTTCCATGATGCGCCCGCTTGCAAAGCCACAACTGTTCATCGCTTCCCCGCTTCCCCCTTCATTCCCTGCGGGCAGCTTGAAAAAAATCGAAGACGATCTGCGGGTGGACAGCTGTCCTTCTCGCTCTTGCGCGTAAACTTCCCGCTCACGACACTCAAAGCGTGCATGTGTTCATGCGGGCATAATTGTTGCGCGCTTCACTTGTTGGCGTATTTTGAGTGTCTAGAGTCGACGGTCCAAAAGAGAGAGGTGGAACAAGATAGATTATGTCAATGGAGGGTTGTCGAGAGGGGGCGTATATTGATTGTTGAGCGAGAAATAGGAGAGAGGAGAGACTGCCACTCATCATATCTGCCACCTCTCTCCTCTTCGACCTCACCTGTCCTGTCCCTGTCCTCCTCCTCCATCCTCGTGGCAGTAGAAAAACACCACGTTCAAGTTTTGACTACGATGAAAATTGCCGCAGAAAACAGGAGGTTGAGCAAATTGTTCGGTCCTGTATCCGTCCAGTTCGATTCAACTTCAATCAAAAGAGTTTTTCCTCCTCTTCAAATGATTGATGCTCCTCACGATTGAACAGAGATGAATGGCTAATGGTACGAGGCCGGCCCGAAAGCTTTTGCGGGTTTTCGTTACGGTGGCAAAAAAACGAGGAGGAGTCCGCGCTTCAAGTCGTGTGTAAGACTCTCTGTCTCTCGCCCTGCTCGACGTTTCCCCCTCTAGGCCCCGGGGGTGCTTGAACAACTTGCGGGCGTCCCGACAAAAAATAGCGGCCGACGGGGCGTTGAAGGCCGAGAGCAAAGGAGGAGGAGGAGCAGCAGCGTGAAAGGTGACAACATGGCGTTTTCCTTTTGCTTTTTCTTTGCACACGCCGAGGAGAGCTTCTTCTTCTCCGAGAGACTTTCTTCTCGAGACTTCTCTTGTAAAGAGAGATAAACCCTCGAGAGATGCTTCAGGTTGGAACAGAGAAACAGGCGAACCTAAGGATGTGGAACTTGCCACACCCACCCTCAACCCAGGCTCATAACAGCACGTGAAGATGAAATTTCATTAAACAAGAGATCGCGATAGCGAGATCAAAGAGTGCCAGAGAGCGTCGAAAGTACAAGGATTATCTTGTTTCAAAACTCGCACATCACAACTGTTTTCCCATAAAGACCAGGAAACGTGCGAAAACGGCGCGCGCGCCACTTCCGGAACCACAAAACAAGATAAAGAGAGAGAATCTCATCTCGAGGAAGAAGAAGAAGTCGGGAATGCCGAGATGGACGCAAGGAGAAGGCTGGCGGGCGGATCTGGCCGCTACTCGCCTGCGCGAAGCCCTCTCCACAGTGCAAACACTCACAGCCTTCTCCCCTCCTCCCTCAGAGCTTGGGGGACTGTCGGTTCCCTCTCTCGGCCACTGTGCTTGCGAGATCTCCTCTTCTGCCGGGCAGGCTGAGGCTCGAGAAGGAGCGCGGCGTGCCCACACGTTGGTTTCCTGTCTTCTCTTCCCATCCTCCCGGCGCCGCTTTACCCACTTGACCAGAAGAAACGCAGCTCGGAGACTGCATCATCTTCCGCAATTCTCTTTGGAAAGCAAAAACATCACAAGGTACACGCCCAGGTTGAGGAGGAGCTTGAACCACAACACTCACATTGGTGATGACTGGCTCGCCGCGGTCGCCCGAGGCGATGTCGAAGCCCCAAGGGGTGCCGACATCGCCACGCGACATCCGAACCGTCACCGTCTCGGCCATCTCGATGACGCTGGGTCCGAGACTCGCTTGTCCGACTCTCTTGTTGAAGGGAGTGCGGGGTGCCTGGGCAGTGGTTGAAAGTGAGGAGGCGGCGAGTTGCAGAGGAGGTTCGGCCCGTGCCGACTCACAGCGGCGGCGGTGGCGGCGGCCCTCACCCCCTGTTCCAGCCACCTACATACACCTCACCTCCCTCTCTACGGCGGAGGCCCTCTCCTCCTCCACTCGATGGCTGTATCGAATTCCAACTTCTTTCTTTTCTTCTTCAACTCGTCACTTTCGGTCTTTGCACTTTTTCTCAAGAATGGAAATTGTTTATTTTCTTTCTGAGCATCGAAGTAAGTGTGGAATTTTTGAGAGAAAAAGCTCGGGTGATGAAGAATGAGCGAAGTTAGTCATCACAGAGGACGCACAACGCTTGACTATTCATGGATGAGGAATTATGGAAATGACGGATTTCAAAAGAAAAAAAAGAGAGAAATAAACGCATAAGTTTGACTCTCTACCAGTGTGCGAATTTGAAGAGAACTTGAAAGATGACAGCCCGTAGCATAAGGACACCGCCGAGGACGAGGACCGATAAGTAAATGAAGAGTTGAGGGTATCTGGAAGTTTCCTCATTAAGAATGCAAATCTCTAAGAATGAGAAAAATCCTCATAGGGGCGGCCACTAGGATTTGAGCAAAATCGGACCCCCTCGCAGCAGAAAACGAACTAATAGGTTTTGTAGAGCTCATTGAGGCGGTTCGGATAGTGTCGTTCCCGGAATTTTTTGTCCTCCTGTGACCGCTCCCAGGCGCTAAGTTCATAAATCGTAAAAAAGGTCGTTTGCTCCTTTCGATAAGCTCGAAGATTGCCCCAAAGGACATCAATTGAACCGGCACATCGAGACGAACAAAACGGTAGAAGACACCACCGGATTCTGACCAAGTCTGACCGCTCAAAAGCGGGTTTGCAGCCGCGCGACCGTCCTAGCAAAGTCTTCTCTAGCACATTTACTGCCGAAAAACGGAAAAGTAGCAAGAAAATTTTGGTCCGTTAGATAGAGGAAGTTCACGGAATACGATAGGGACCTTAATCGCTCAA
>JAQIXL010002223.1:0-13869 GCA_034700245.1 Poikilolaimus oxycercus | reverse complement strand
AGAAGAGTTTTTTGTTCAGCTCGACGAGCTCTATCGAATAAGCACAAGTTGCATTTTTCCCCGGATGGGTCCTTTAACAACGATGTCTGGCAATTCAAACAGGGAAGAAGTGACAAAGCGTGGAGGGGGTTCATTGAAGCACGACAAAGAGAAAAGAAGGAAATGCCTTCGATGAAGCGTGCCGTCTATTTGTTCATAACGATTGACGTAGGAACATTCAGTCATTGATCGTTTGCGCCAAGATGCACAGAATTGCTTGCGCATTGGGATGCTCACAATTAGTCGATTGTAAAGCTTCCGAGCCACAATAGAACCTTAGAGATCCGTCCTCTTTAATCAGGAAATAGTACAATAGAACCCACCAGTTCTTCATCGCACACCGGTATTCTTTCCATCATTAGCTTGCCAGTATCATCGCTGACCTTTTTTCAACTTTTCTCAGGCCAGAAACAGCCATTCATTTGTTTCAAACCATGGGATTTCCATTTTTGTTTCGATAGCCACTCTTTCTACGCTCTTTGATGGTCTCAGAGAAATCCAGCTACGTTGCTAATGATTGCGTTTTAAAGTAGTAACGCTTTTTAATCGTCTGATGCTTACAATTAGATCGAAACATTGCCAACATCTCCGTCATGCTCTCCAACAGAAATTATTTATGTCGTCTTGAGATTGAGATCGCCATTTATAGGAGATTCAATTTGAGTTGTCTACGAACCTAAACGTCGATAACTATAAACGCGAATGGAGAGAGAAGTGGAAGAAACGCGCGGCGCTTGAAGCAAGTGAATCAGCGCCTTTCCTCCTCTTCCGACGAAGGCCCCTTTGATGACGTTGATGAACAAGTCCTTTGCCACGTCTTCTTTTACGCACCAAACTACGAGAAATGAGTCTTCCTAACCCGTCTTCAACTATCAACAAACTGTAACAGAAACGTTCAGGGGATTAGCGTTTCGGACTTTCTGACGGAAGCTATTCAAGCGTTATTCGCTGCTCGGTGCCAATAACCGATAAAGTTTATTTTGACGCAATGGTTAACAGGCTCTAGAGATGATACAAATGATAAGAGTTGTTGTTATCGTTAAAACCCTAGATTTCGATCGTTTTGTTTTTGATGTGTTCTCGGTCCAGTAGCTTCTACCACGATCTAAATACTCGATTTTCCTCGAAATTCGCCAATGCTTAGAAATGGGAAGTTCTGAATGAAATTGCAGCGCAATGCAGCCTTGAAGCTGTGAAATTCAGTAGGTCTTTATGCGCAGTTGAAATTTTAGCGTTGACTATCAAATTCTATTGTACATCTCGTTGCAGAAGTATGAAGAGCGAGATTGATGTCGTCTAAGGACCTGAAAAACAACAAAACATCGGTAAAGAGTTTGAAGAAGCCGAAACGAAACCAAAAGAGACACCGTTGAAATGAGACAATTGTCTAGCGATTGTGAAAAGTTCGTCAACAATTTGATTCATCGAGCCGCCTCATTTTCCCTCTAATTGCTTTTATGGCTCTGACGAATTTCATTCTGTGTATTCCTAGCCAAGTAAGAAATTCCAAAATGGTCAAAACGCGTCGGCAGATTCTCCTCACAGCGGGTTTTCCTTTCAGACATCATTAAGCCCGCCCTTCAATTTTGAATTTTCTTCCGTTCATTGCGCAATTGTACAAGAAAAATCCAAGAAATAAAAGCTGGCTTTATTTCTCAAAACACATACATAGTTCTCTTTGGGGTTCTAATTGTACAATAAATATTCTTACGGTGACCAATCAAGATCTAGTCGTTGAATGGCCGAGTCTCAGCATTCTGCGTTTATCATCGCGTCTGGTTAGAAAAAAAGCATCTAATTAACAGTTAGCTAGCAGTGCAGATTTGAAAACTCACAGCAAAATTGCTCGTTATTGCTGAAGGCAATGAGCACATCTTCTTGTGAGAAGTTTTGTCATTCATGGAATCAAATCAAGAGACAGCTACTGTGTGTCTAGGTGAAAGAGACTTGTGCGAAGCCGCGCAATAATGTTCCACGAGAAGCACTTTTATTTATATTATCTTCAAAAGAAGTGTTCCAAACAGCTAGTTATTTTAATTTCAGCGCTCTTGAAGTTCGTTATAACAACATTTCTCTTCAACAAATACATGTCGACACTAAATGTAAAAAAATTTCTGCGAAATGAAGGATAGGAACTTCCTGTGGCGTTCGTTTATGAAACCGCTCAAAAATGACGATTCTATGCGTTGAAAATTCGTTTCATATGTGCTGACCGAAGAAGCATTCAAGGATGCCGATGAGAGGACGAAATTGTTGCATAGAACTGAAGCAATAACGGACAATCATTTTTCAGCCGAAATCTTTTCAACCAGAAAAAATGTAAAGTTTCATCATCCAAGCCAATTTTTCTGATTCTTTCGATTCATGACGTCAAAATGAGCATCATTGCCGATGATACGCAGGAATTCACTGATTAATCTTCTCTTTTTCGTTTACTGAAGAAGAACGCAAAGCATATACGCCTTGAATACCTGAACACTCAATCGAGTGAGGAAAGTAAATGGACGCAAGGGAGACGAGGAAACGCACGAAAGACGCGAAGAGAGGAGAAATGAATGTGATTCACCTGCCTCTTTTCTTAAACAAAAACGCGCTGCTTCTCTAAAAAAACATTGGGAAGGAAGCATTTGTGTGGTGATACGATACTAACTCTCAAAGTGGGTCCAGTAACTTCTAATCTCAACAAGGTCTCTGTGCGCTAAAAGTAAAGACATGATTGCAGAAGAAATTTTTCAAATGACGTCGCCTCGCTGATCTTTCTCGGCTGGTTGATTGTCAACACTTACTCTCTTCTGTTGCACTTTGCATGCAAGACGGCAACAAAAAATTTGTGTTAAAAAACGCCATAATTTGCATAATTTTTCGCAAATTTGCTTATTTTATTGTTAGTTGTTTTTATTTACGGGCGTTGTTTTTATTTAGTAGTTAGAAATAAATAAACAAAAGGAAATCAACTGTCATCCATTTCATACGCGCTGGCTTCGCTTGCCTGGGCAAACAATGAAGCTGTGAATTCTCCCAAAAAGGCTCGACGCTTTGAAGCCTTCTGTCAAACGTCCTCACATCGCCTCTTTAGCTCAGTGGCAGAGCGTTGGTCTTGTAAAGCTCATGAGAACCAAAGGTCGGTGGATCGATCCCGCCAAGAGGCATTCTTTTTATGATTTTTAATATTGAAAATGAGTTATGAATGCCTAAAACGTCTCTGAATGTCAAAAAATTAAATATTTCCTCATTCGGAAAATTTTTATTCCGCGAAGTTGGCTTTTTTTGCGCTGCAGGCAGATCGAGATAATTCTCAACAACAGAGATCTCCGACGTATTCGACGGTCGGGTCTTAGACAAAAAGCTCGATCAGTCGCGTTGGAGAACAAAGAGATGGGCGCCCTTTTCCGGACAGCCGGTCGAGAAAGGGACAAGAGATCTTTGGGAAAGGGTCGTCGCAACGAAAAACAAACGTTCACTTAGGAGTCCCCTTCTCCTGGGATGCGGACATTCGCCTTTCTCGTCCTTCCCTTTCTTGCTACTGCTTGTCTGCCGACCATTCCTTTCGAGACGACCATCTTACCCACGAGAAGAACGACACGGAGGACAAGGTCGACAGCGAAGACCACCGTTACTCCGCCGGCAACGACTACGCCTACGTCCACTGCCACGTCTACCTCTACCTCAACCAGCACCTCAACTTCCACATCAACCTCAACTTCCACTTCAACAACAACGACGACGACTCCTCCGATTTGTCCCGATGGTTGGACTTGCATGACATTTGGAACCGAGAGCAACTGCTACTTCGTGAGTTCGCTTCCATTTGTCTTGAGCCTGAAAGTGCAAGCAAGAAACTTAAGGCGACTGAAAATTTCAGCTTCTCCAAGGACCGCCGAACTCATGCGGTGTCCCCGAAGGCTGCAACGAGTTCCCCGGCGGTTGCGACGAAGCTCAGTTGGGATGCGAGGTTCTTGGATCGAACTTGGCTTCCGTTCATTCACTTGCTGAGAACGACTTCATTGCCAGTAAGAGCTTTTGTTGACTGAAAAAAGACAAAACGTTTGCAGACATCGACGCCGGCATCCCGAATCCAATGACAGATTGGAATCCGCGAAGTGGCTTTGGACCCATTTTCTCATGGGGCACCTGTATTGGTCTGAAGACTGACGTTATCGCGCCGTACGGCGGTCGACCGGCAGCTTCGATCAGCGACTGGTACTGGAGGGACGGCACACCGATTGATTTCCAATTCTGGGCCATCTTCGACAATCTCGGCGATTCGTTCCCTGTGGGACCGATAGTTCAAGAAAATTGCGCGTCCCTCTCCGTCGATCCCGGCACTGGATGGAACACTTATCATTGTGGATGGGTAAGAAGACGTTTCGGTGAAACGAAGGAGTTTCAGGGAAGCAGGAATGCAGCGTGCAAGATGCCAGCCACCGCTCCTTGTCCTTGAAGCATCTCGATAATAAATTCATTGAACAAGGAGTAAATGACACTGTGAAGCACTACAATAAGACATCTCTAGTGCAAATCTTCCCAATGAAACAGGCACAGTTGAGCATTAAATGTTTGCAGTGGCCGAAAAAAGGCCGCGCTAGGCCTCGCATAAGTGCAAACTACTTTCCAAATCAGCGGTCCAAGCGGCACGCGACAGCTACTCTGATAATCAACAAACAACACGAAAACATTGTTATTTCGATGGATTTGCAAACAGCTGCGCTACGAAAAACCTGCAATAAACAATGCTGCAACAACATTTCACATTTGCATGCACATTCTTGTTTACTTAACATACTTATTTATTGTTGTGAACCATCAGATAGTTTGAGAAGGAGCAACATAAACACACCAAGTGTCGAGTGCCTTGCCCTGCAAGGTCTACCGCCAACTGCCTGAACAAACAGCAAGTGTGAGAAATCCTCACAAAGGACTGACGTTTTGAAGCCTTCTGCAGAACGTTCTCGCATCGCCTCTTTAGCTCAGTGGCAGAGCGTTGGTCTTGTAAAGCTCATGAGAACCAAAGGTCGGTGGATCGATCCCGCCAAGAGGCATTCCTTTTATGATTTTTAAGATTGAAAATGACTTATGAATGCCTAAAAGATCTCTGCATATCAAAGAATTGAATATCAACTCATTTTTCATGGTCGCAGTGTCAGTTGCCCGTGCAAGATGGATTGAAAAAATGATTTATCAGTATATATTCACTTTGTTGCGTTCGTGAAACTGTGAAGCATTCTTTGAATGGCGTTGCTACAGAATTAATTTTTGCTCTTCTTGACTTCTTGAAGTATTTGTGGGCCATGAAGCGCACCAATTTTTTCTGTCACACACACCTTGGAACCCTAAGGACCGCCAACAACGTCTTGTGTAGAAATTAGTCTTGACGAAGTCTGTTCGTACATAAATCGAGTTCATCATTTTTCATAAACTAAACAGTTAAAAGTAGTTTCTTCCTGTGCACAAACCGTTTTATTACCGTTTTCTTTCGGTAACATTCGCACACCACCGTTTGTTGATGGTTAAATCCGATATACATCTTCACGATGCTTCACAAATCCAACATTATCAGCGTGAGTCGCAGAAAAAAACAATTATTTTTGACGTTTAGCCTCAATCTCCATTTTGCTTCGAACTTCATGTGCGGAAGCTCTGGTACGCTATTTATGAAACTATAATTTGCTAGAGTTTATCGATAGGAGAAGAGAATAGACGAGGCAGCAACGAAAACGAAAGGAGAAAATGGCAAGATGATTCACGATCAGCAATATAGCGCTCTTTCTCTGCGTCGTCAACAAAGGCTTCTCAAACGTTTCTCAAGCGTCTGTCTCTCTTATGAGCCGAAAACTTATTTTCTGTTCGTGGACTGTTTTCTTTACTGGCACAACTCAAAAAGGAAATTTATCAGCAATATTGAAGACGCAAGAGAAAGCATAACCAGAGATTCTTCATATAATGCAGCTGTGTCATTTGCCAGCCAATTTATTGAATTCCGTCCGATCCTACGATTCACTCCAGTTCCTCGACAAAAGTGTGATTCCAAATCGGTCGAAGCACTGAGTTTTCGTGTCGTACCACGAGTGGAAGTCATTATGCCGCCGCCTTTGTCGAAGTTCAGGAAAATGTAAATCTCGGCAAAGTTGACAAATTGAATCGAAATATAATTCGATGATCGGTCTTTTGGAAACTGAAGTCTTCGCGTAGTGGCGAGTCCAATCGAAATATCTGAAGAGATTCAACGTTCGAAGTACGGCTTACTTCATGTACTTCGTTTTATTTTTGCTGAGATCAATAAGAAATTCAGCCAGCTCCTTGGGACTCCGAAAGTCATCGGCAGCAATAAAAGTGTCAGCCGGCCCAACAGGAGCCACTACTGATCTGTAATCTTTTTGAGCAATTTGGAAAGCGTAACGCAAACCAACCTTTTGAGAACCACAGGAACCACCAAACGCTTGACTCTCCAAAACTTCTCCGTGACATAATAATTACAGATGCTGTTCTCAAAGGCCAACACAAAGAAACTCTCTTCTGGAAGAAAAGCTTTAACGGGCTGAAATCACTTGCCTTCAAGCTTCTTTTCGCAGTCTTTACTGCAGTCGTTCTTGAAGCACCTTCCTGCTTTGTGAATATCCATATGCTTGCTCAACTCCTTGATATATTCCATTCGACCCGAGTGAACATAATAGTTCGCACAATTGGAGATCAAAGCGAAGGCCAGGGTTTTCTTCTTGGCAAACGCTGCTTCAAGCTGTTGTGAGTGTGCCACAAAAGTTGCCAAACCTCATCTTGAGTGTATTTTAGAGATTCATTTGCTGTTGGAATGAAAGCACCGTAAGGAGTCGGATACTCGGAGTCTAAGCGGTAGCTTATGTGCATGTCGAAGTAATGTTTGTCAATCTATTGCGGCGGAAAAAATAAAGTGAGAAGAAAAAGAACCTTGAAGAAGCGTTCTCCCGTATTCTGCGGGCTCTCCATGTCAATCAAAGCATAAAACTGCATCTCAAGCTTCGGCCTAACAAGAATCCCGTTCGTTGCTTCGCGTGCGTTATACAAAACAAGCGAAGCTTTGCGAACATCGCTGAAATGGTTGGACTGAAACTTTTCCGAAAAATTTAATTTATGTCTTGCGAAGTCTCGTAGCTATGAAGCTATTGTATTAGGAAAGCCCTATTTACCGCTTATCGGTACTTATGTGGCAGGCGTAAGGACACTTCTCTTCTCTTCTTCCTTCAAAGAAATCCTTTAGATAATTCGTAATTAAGTTATTAACATTATCCATAACGAGAATCATATGAGAATTGTTGAGTTTCTGAAACGAGTCACCATTTTTTTAAAATACGTGCCTTCCAAACAAGTGCAGCCGGCTGCAAAATCTTTGAACCCGTAAATTCTCTAGAGACAATAGCGGAATTTGTCTGAAAAATTAAAACTTGCATGGAGCAGCTTGCCTGATCTCCTTTTAGCAAGATAACAGCAATAACAACAAATATGAGCATTATTACAAAGACAAGTTGTCTTCGATTGTTCGTTAACGAAAAATATCCGAAAGTGGGCGCGCTGCTTTCATCGATCGAATCCATTTTCTGCATGTCAATCGTTTCATAGAAACACTTGCTGAATCTAAAAGCAAAACATTGCCGTCTGTGGAAAATTGAAACATCTTCAACAAAATCTCTTAAACGCACGAACAACACCGATTTGTTGAAAGTGAGGAGGGAAATCGCGAAGGGAAGAGGAAAAGATGCCTCCAGACTAGTCAGACGCGTAATGCGTGGCTTCTCGGGGCGTGCTTATCAGTCGTTATCAGTCCCCCCCCCCCGCTTGTTCGATGCAAAACAGAGTCAATAGCCGCCCTTCCTATGAATGTCCAGAGCCTGTCCACTGGCAGCGACGTTGGCCAAACAATGTTGTATTGCCCTCTTCACAATCCTCGTTATGACGAGTGAGACTTTGAACGAAGCAACGGATAAAGTTTTGTGCACTGCACCAATTATACGGCACTCGCGCAAAACTGCGTCGATGGAGAGAGAAAAAGAGTGAATCACCAGGGGGCTGGTGAGACATCGCGGGAATTGGTCGTCATCGAGCAATCTCTCTCACTTCTAGGAAATATGTATGGACCTGTGCGCCAAAAGTTCGAACAGGAAGCTCAGAAAAAGCACGCAGATGATTTTGCTAATCCTCTATGGCTACGTAGACTGCAAGAAGAGTTCGCAATTCAGCAGGCCACCAGCCTTGTTTGTCAAACACGGTCAGACATTTCGACCATGAAGTGCACAACCTTTATCGAACTAACATAAGCTTGTTTCACCGGTTCTCTTGTTGTTAGAGCAGAAGATGGCTGTGAGATCTCCACGCGAACCCTTCGATCTTTCCTATGATCAGAAGACCTATTTACTGTTTATGGACTGCTATGGTCCATTTGGTCTAACTTTGAATTTATTCGGCGTTGTGGTGATATTGTTGAGATCTCCAGCTGAAATGGGAAATTATAAATGGTATTTGCTCAATTATCAGGTACCGTAAGACTGCGGATTTTCTTAGTTTCAGCTTTGGGGAACCTTCATCGACGCTGGCTACAATCTCATCCAACCCGAAGTTCTTTTCCCAATTCCCGGAGGGCGTCGAATTGGCTATAATCGTCTCTTGGGATGGGATGAACACACAGCAATGGCAAGTTTTTAAGCTCTGCAAATTGTTTTAGTCATGTTGTTTTGCGTTAACTGCCGGCTCTGGAGCAGCCGTCGTCGCCTGTTTCATCTATCGATACAATGTCGTAATCGCCACGCTCGGCAAAGGACTCACACAGTCTCATTTGCTAGTTCTTACGATGTTTCTGCATCTTTGCTTTTCTCTTTCTGTTGGTGGATTGTTCTACGCCAGCCGAATTGCACCTGATATTGCTGAAAAATACATTAACGAGGTATTTAATTTTTTTATTTATACCCCTTCTTAGAATCTACCCGAACTTATTCCACTTAATGCCGAGGCTCGAGTTGTACTGTACGTGCCGGAACTCAATCCTATGATCATGGTGTTTCTTGTCTACACCATGATGGTGAGCTAGAGGCAATTTTTATCAAAAAATTATTTAGGTCGTAATTCTGCTCGGTATGACAGCAACTCTCGCCTATTTCTTTACCATTCGAAAGCTCAATGAACTCCGCAGTTTGATGTCCGAAAGTGCTTATCATATGAATCGACGGCTGGTATTTACGCTTGTGCTCCAGGTTCCTTTTAGTTCAAAGTCAGTTTTACAGATTTCAGATAGCCGTTCCCTACGCTCTCATCATCTTTCCCACTAGCGGAATGCTCTTCTTGCTTATTTTTCAAATCAACCACTCAACAGGTAATATTAGGAGATTACTAAACACAGAATCGCCGGTTATTGTCTAGGCATCGGAATCGGTCTTATTGCTGTTCTCTCAACCCACGGTTCGGCCAACACGCTCGTGCTCCTTCTCATGGTCCGTCAATATCGAAACAGCGTCATTGGCTGGAGTTTGTTCCTTCCTCGTCAACTACTTCGATGGTACAACGTGCATTTTCAAGGCGGAGTCAGTCTAACGCCAACACGTTCAATTCCGGTGTGTCGCCTAAAGAGGAAACGGTTGCCCATGTTTTTCAGGTGTCCACTTCTGTCTCGGTGAGCTTGGCGCAGGTGCAAACCACCTTTCCGGCCGGTCGTCGCGGCACTCGACACGTACTCTGATCATTTGTGAGGCTTGCTCTTGTTATTCACAATTTTACGACAGAATAAAATATTTTATTTTTCATTTTAATGTGAGTTGTGGATTAAAAAATCGAACTGCGGAGTGAAAGATATCCTCCATGGGCGTTTCATATTCGAAGTTCATAATTGTTCTCATGACAGAAACCGCGGTCTCCGAATATCATCGTAAAGACATTTAGCACCTTGCATCGTCAATCTTATAGAGCACTTCATAGAGCTTTCAAATAATCTCGACATTCTTTTAGAACAGCTAGTCAAATGTCCATTGGCCTTGATGAAGAAAGTACGACAGCACTCGACTGCTTTTTCCATTGGGAAAATTGATTGTTTCGTTTGATGAGTAGAAATTCCGTCCGTGGTTGAAAAATGGCAGGTTCCAGAACTACAACAAAGAAACTCAAATCGACTGCTGTTGTGTAAGAATAACTTCAAAAGCTTTGTCTATGACTGTATTGAAGCGCAAAAGCTCACCAACTCATCCCCCAAAGGAAAAGTTTTGAAAAAATTGTGATTCGAGCACTAACCGCGTTGTACCACTGGCTGGACATTTTGAATTTGTTTCGAGCGAAGTCAAACTGGTTGACTTGACAAAATAATTTAACATATCGAATCTTTGTTTCACTTTTCTACCCGAAGAAAATTCTTCCCGGATGTGTGTAATAATAAGAAACACGTGGCACCAGAGGCACACTACAATCCGAGACAATGAGTTGGTGTGAAGGAGAAACTACTTACCTCTTTCCATTTCAGCATTGCATAATTATTAAGTTGCGCTCCTTAAAAAGCATTGGCCATCGTCATCAACGCCCGAACTTTGCACATCTTTTGCGTCTTCAAATCCAAGTAAGCTGCTCGTCGATCAACCTCTGTAAATATTGTAAGTTTTTTGGCAACAAGGATAACCGCGTAGTGCAGGCCAGTTTCTTCCATTGCCGTCGTGTCAATGAAATGCTCGACATTGGTAGAATTTCGCGTCCGTCGATGAGACACGGAAGGATCGCTGTATATACGCCAATCCTAAACAGAAAGCAGTTAAAATACATAAGAGCAATTTTAGCTCGCGCAACGAGTGAGAGGCGTCATCGCATTGGCCATTAGCGCATTGGACAATGCTGAGTCTGAAAGCGCGCCGCTGCCTCAATCAATAGCAATTAAACTCGACTGATAACACTACGACTGGAAGCAGCAGGCATACAAATCGACTTTCAAACGTCAGCGTGTTTAACTATGCTTTCATCACATTGAAGTCAAGCGTATCCACTCCCCCCCCCCCCCAAAGTCATGTTTTATTACATCTCCGAGCACAATCTTAACCCACCGTCGAAGGCACGCATCTTTCCGCTCTACTTGAAAGACATCCTAAGCGGCAAGATGATCGTAGTAGCTGTTTTAGAATATTTTTTATGCATTTTCAAGGAAGACTTTGCATATTTTCAAATGAATGCTGTTTTGTCGCGACAAATCCATGTTTCACCGCGAAGCCGCGTGCAGTTTGCGTATTTTGACAAGATCCGAATAAATTGTTGTTTATTCGCGAGGAGAAACAAGAGACAATCAGTCGGTAGAAGCATCAACTAAACTAGCTTGTTCGCTTGTGGGCGAAGGAGAAAAACGCTATGCCGACTTGCTGGAGCTAAATAACGACGGTACATGCACTCAATGATGGAAAAAGTTTTTGTCCTGCACAAATATGATGACATCTTTCAAACAATTATAATAAAGCTATTTATCTTGTTGGTTTTGAAATCGATCTCCTGAAAGGGTCGGCTTGCTTATTGACGAAAATATTTTGTACCTCAAACATTTGACTGAGTCGTTTTCGATCTTTTCTATGCTAAGTTTGCAGAAGTTTCATCCCTATGACGTGCTTGTCAGATTTTACACAGTACCTCATTGAACAACTGTTGCGTATTTTGCTGAACAAATTCGTTGTTCCTTTTTGCATGTGCAGTGCCTCCTAGAACCAAAAATGGTCAAGGTGCCAATCCTTCCTATTGTACATTACCTTCACGACGCCTTTTGGTGTCTGTAATAGTGAGATTCTACCTCCTAAATGCTGTTCTATTAGCTCACAATAACGGAGGAAATCATTATATGGTTGGATATAGATACTAGTGAATCACTTTTCACTTGGTGTTGGTTGCCTCGAATTCATTGCGTCCTTCAATACGGTGCAGTCGGCCGTAATTTATACACGGACCCTATAACAGAGAGCAAATATTATTCAATGAAGACTGTCGATTTGAAACGAAAGATTGAAAACAAGGTTATCATTGTACAGCGATGTGTGGAGATGTTCAAGCTGCTGAGGGCACACGCTCAAATCAATAGCAATTAAAGCTGCCTGATAAGCCTCTGTCTCCGGGTCCGGAAACAAGCAGACAACCATGGGTCGGAGACCAAGGGTTGGTAAACTTTCATCTTGTGAACGAAAATACTCTCTTTCGAAATTCATTGTATTAAACTCGTGCAATTATGCATAACGAAAAATGCGCAAAACGGTTCGAGAAATGCAAGTGCGCTCAACGTGAAATCTCGAAAGTTTTGCAAACTTATTTTCAAGTTTGGGTGGCCGAAGCGCAAGATTTCCTTTCGTCTTCAACATTGTATAGATTACTAAGTCTAAAGTGTGGACGCTTTTTAAAAACAGAAAACTTGCGAATTATCGAAAAAGGCCAAGCCGATCTTCGCCGACATCAAACGTACTAGAGTTCCTGCAAATAATTGCTTCTTCAAGAAATGTTGTACACACTTCCTACATCCTGCATCAGGCAGTTTCCGTCAGGAACACCCGGCAAGACAGAGGCAAATAATTTTGTGCTCAATAAAAATGACGATGTCTCTCATTGTCAGGTGGACAGTATTTAGCCACAATTTGAAGCAAATGCTATTTGACGGCATTGAGAAGTGCAGCTGTCCGCGCATCTGACAATAAGATGCAGAACTTGAACCATTTATGCGTCCATCCTGAAATACGTTAAATAGCTAGACGTCACTGTTCCTCGTAATGCAAAATATTGTATTGTAGATGAAAAAAGGCACACGCTCTCCAAGCGGATAGTCAATAATACGAGGCAACCAGCCAGAGCGGGCCTTGTCAATTAACCTCGTCTGATAAGAATCGGGGCTAACCCACACAAGGCAAACCGACTTTTCTGGATAACTCCATTTTACTACGAGCAACTATGTAAATACAATACATGCTTCAACGCTCATCTACTTATACTCCCATTTTGATAAACATATTTCAGCCTCTGAAAACAATACAGCAGTTTATTGCAGCAATTTTGACAATTTAGAAAAATGACAACTGTAACGAATAAAAAAGTTTCAGTCCTGAACTCATGGGATGATATCGCTCGCAAAGTTCCCTCCTAGGCACTTGGTAAAAATTAAAAGCAAGAATTGCTCTTTGTAATTGTTCAAGGGTCCCGTGTCTATTGCAATTGCAGACAGAGCCCTTAACTCTAGTCTCGGTTGGCGAGTGAAAGTTATAACAATGATGATCAAACAGTACAAAATGCCGAATACCTTGTCTCCTTAATTCGACTTTACAGAGTTTCTTTGGCATGACTTTCTCAACAAAGATCCGCAATCTTTCTCAATATCATAAAGCTAGCCAACTTAATTCGCATCCTTCCACATCTTTTCAAAAGATGCAAAGAATGGTGGTTTATGCACCAATCCTGCAAATTACTGTCATAAACAACGAGCACATCGAATAAGAAAAAAGGCTCGCTGAGCTGCGCATCGCTGAAGGGGCGAGCGAGCGCTGTAT
The DNA here is from genome assembly GCA_034700245.1 of Poikilolaimus oxycercus. Taxonomy (NCBI): domain Eukaryota; kingdom Metazoa; phylum Nematoda; class Chromadorea; order Rhabditida; family Rhabditidae; genus Poikilolaimus; species Poikilolaimus oxycercus. Next base: position 334 of record JAQIXL010002223.1, on the reverse strand, counting down.
GCGAGTTCAATCGATGGAATGAGCCAGTCTGATAAGGCAACCGATTGCCGCTGGGAAGGAGGCATACAGCCGTTTTTTCGGCTTCTAGGCAGAAAACAGGAAATGTGGTCAACTATGGACCCTTCTCTTCACTCTCTTGACTGCTCAAGCCGGAGTTCTCTGGTCCCTTTAAGATTCTCAGGATGTGACCTCTGTCGCCTGCTCGAGGCAAACAAGTCGGCGCGCACTCGCCGGCCGAGGCAGGCGAGCACGGGCCGAGCGTGTTTGCACGCGCTTTGCTTGGACCGCGATGGCGTCGGCGCCCTGTCCCCTCCTCCTTCCCTCGCTCCTTTCA
>JAQIXL010002222.1:0-13872 GCA_034700245.1 Poikilolaimus oxycercus | reverse complement strand
TTGAAAACTAACCACGGCCTCCAGTCGACGCTGCGCGCGCGACTTTGGTGGCGGCGGGCGACGCATACCGACGTTGAGCATAGCTCTGCAAGTTTGCGTCACATTAACGTCGAAGAAACAGCAGAAAATGACGAGAAAAGCAACACAAAACACAGATAAACACGCGAAAACCAACCAGCCGAAGCAGAACGTTAGCGAACCGATTTTAGGCCGAAAGCGCGAACGCGAGAATATTCGCGCGCAATTTGTTTTGAAATACGAAACACGGAACGTCGGATTATGAAAATAGTACAATAGTACCGATTGAAACCGCGATTCACATGGCACATCTTTCACATTCACATGATGGATCAGTTGAAGATTTTGACAACGTTCGCTCTTTGTTTCATCCTGCAACCTACTTGAATCTCCCTTTCAAGGACTATTCTTTGAACTTCGTCCACTTTCACTTTGAAGACCACCCAGCCACCAAGCCTGCGACAATTCTGGATAACTTTCATCTGCAACTCTTCTCATCTGACCAATTTGTGCTTCTGCTCTTCGAGGTTGTCCTTCTCAATTTCGTTTCAGGAGTTCTCCTTTGATTGTTGGACGAGGTCTCTCTCTATTCTACGCTCACTCAGAACAGTCGAACGAGGCGTCGAGCAACGACGACGGGTCAACCCGGGGGCGACCATTTCAGTCAATTCTCGAATCTCTCTCTCCTCTCCTTTCTCGGAGAGGACAAAACGTCGAATCGCCGGGAGACACGTCCGGAGACATTTTCTCCTAGGGCGAGGAGCGCCGGCTCGAGAACCTTCTGTCCACGTCTCCTTCTTCACCTTCTTCATCGCCCCCCTCAACGTCTCTCCCCCCTTTGTCTTTCTTTTTGTTCCACGCCGTCGATTCAATTACAGAGACGAGGCGATGCAAAACGCTCTGAGCAATCTTGAAACACATCTCAGATAGGCTGAGACAATGCACCACCCTCTGCGACAGAATCACACCAAAACATTCTAAGTTTAGTTAAAGTTGTGTTGAAACCTCGTTGTGCAGCAGTTTATCGTTCATCACACGTATTTCATTGCAAGTGATTGCTGTTCCTAGTTTTTCTAGTAGTGAAAGCAACTGATCGAAACACACTGTTGGGAAATATTACTCAACAACTATCAAGTCGCAGCTCAACAGCTGATCGCTGCAAAAATAACGACAGCCTTAAAGCCCCTTGCTTGAAACCGAGGACTTCAATCGCTTGTGACTTCTCAGTGTGCAAAAAGAGACGTTGGATAACCGGCCTCGCTTGTCCCATTGAAGGCCGCCCGCATCTCTGCATGCATCTTGAAACGCATCTCCACCGGGGTGACGGGCTCGTGAACGGGAAGGTGGAAGGCTTTAGGGGCGACTTCTGGATGCGGTTTTGCTCAGCGGATCCACCGGGTGAGAGAGAACCTTACCATTACGAGCCAGCCGGGACAGGTCTAAGGTCTCCCTTTCCCCTCGTCGACCTGTCCGACCCTTGAACGGGAAGGAGAAGGGGGAAGTCGACGTGGACATAGAGAAAGTCGGCTCTTCTCTCCTTTTTCCTCCCTCTTCGTCTTGGATTTCATGAGGAGCCGGAATCTCGCCGCTTCTTGGCGATTTGATAATGAAGAGATCCTGGTCGAAGAGGAAGAGGATGACTGGAGAAGGCGTGAAAATGAGAAATATCCGAGTTAGGGGCTAATGGAGTTGTGGAGGATGTTCTGAAGGAGATGTCCTGGTGTTGTTTTCTTCGGTCTTGGAGGTCTAATGGTGTGATGACGATGTGATGCTTGATGGGAAAGTGAAGTAACTTATCTGGTTCTGAACTTACCAAACACCGTCCTCTCCACTAGCAGCTTTGGAGCTTTCGAAAGACGTCACAATAACGAAATGACTCAAACTGCCATGTGGCTGACAGCCTAAAGCAACACAATTGTTTTTACAGTTTGAGACGAACTTGCCGACAGGTAATTGTCAATCTGAAAAAAGCAAGCAATTATCAAGCGACTGAAACTGCGATGTCGTCGGGAAGCAGTTTGGCATGAAACAGACACACACCAGGACATCACTCTTCTGATTGAGTGAGCAAATTCTGTGCCAAATTCCTCTGCGAATGATTGAAGATTGAGCAGGAAGGGAGAAACACTGAAACTGTACTGATGGAACAAGGGAAGACATTCTAAAATGCAATCCGTGAAGCCGCACGGTGACGTTTTCAATATTGTGTCTGCAGCAGTGTCATGAGCTATGTACCCACCACTGGACGTGGTTGATACTGAACGTACTGAACATCACACATCCCAAATCTTGACTAGCACAGCTTTTATCGTGTCTCTTTTCAATATCAATTGAAACTGTCATTTCCAGGAAGAAGAGTTTGACAGAATGATCTCATTCAGTCAAACTGCCAGCAGCGTGAGGATCCCTCGAAAATCTCTAGACGTGACAGCGAAGGACTTGAAGGGGAGAGAAGAACAGTCGCGCCGGGTCGGCCGAGGTTAGGCGAGCAGGCAAATGCTCTCTCATCGTATCTGAGAGTATTGAATGTTCAGGAACCTCTTGAATGTCAAGGAATCGATCATTTCTTGATTTTTTGCCCTGATCTTGTAAACAAGAAGTTCATCGGTTTCAGAAGAAGGCAAAAGGCGGTGAATGTTGAACTGACGCAATATCACTATCCATCTCAAAAGGTTTCGTTGAGAAGTTGAAGAGTTTGGAAGAAAGGTGAGAAACGAGTAAATTGATTCCTCTTCCACGATGCCTTTGCTGGCCAGCAATCTTCTTCCAGACTCAGGTGACAGCTACAACTCTCATTCGAAAGTGCATCCAGCACACTTCGCAGTGAGAATAACATCAACCACCAACAAACACTCACAAGCTCCACTCCCATCACTAATCAAATTCCTTCTCGAAATCATCTTCAACCAAGTCTCCAAGGAGATGTCAACTTTACTTCTGACGTTCAATACCATATCATATAGGCCAAATAACAGATTTACAAGAATAGTGCATTGAGGTCTAGTAGCGTCCATCTCTCAGGGCTGCGCGTCTCTAAACAAGATTCTCAACGTCAACTTCCAAAGAAGTTCAAACCTGACGACCGAATTCCACGCAGAGCTCCTTCTCCACTTCTCCAGTTGGCATCGGATGATAGTGCTTCACCGTCATCGCGTCGTGTTGCTTCAAGAGAAGACTGATGACGATACCCGACGCCTGCACCCAGATCTTCGCCGCCCATCCTTGATCTTTGAACAGGACCAACTGCAATGAAGCAAGACTCTCATCAGAATAACCAAAGACCCACCTTGAAGCTGCCTTCACGCCATTCAATTTCCCTCTCATTTCGAATGACGTATCCACCTTTGAGGTGAGCGAAGTCCGAGACGACATCTGCCTGTATCGGTCCATCGTTCACGCGGCGGCGACCATGTGCGTCCCAACTATAAACGTCACATGTTTCTCAGACCTTAGAACGAATTTGAGGAACGAAAGTAAAACAAATTCTTTTCACAACTTACGTCTCTGAATATCGCTCATTGTTGCGGTTGATGTAGAGTTCGACGTGGCGACCATCGGGCGTCACCAGTGAAGTCTCGCCGGAACGACGAATGATCTAAAGCATTGTCAATCTTCAATTTAGAGCTGAATTCCTGCACCTCTAGCTGACCGTTCATGTACTGCTGGATCTTGGCGCCGTCCGGCAGAGTCACTTGGATCGACCTCAACTTCCCGTAGTAATACGCTTGAATCTGCAAACCATTCATGATCCTCTTCCACCCGCCAGACCTTGAAAAACCACAAAGTCAATGAAAAACCAACTTACGCCATTTCCAGCCCAGAGCGCATCCGCATTGGAGTACTCGACCAGCACACAGCCACAATACTTCATCGTCCTCCTGGCCCAGTCGCCCGTGTGACGGTTCGTGTACACCTCGTAGCTGCCTTCGTTATTGTAGCCATTCTGTGATAGCTCCTGCAACCGGAATTTTAGCCTCTTCCTACATCACGATTTCTATTTGTAAGAAGCACGACAAGCACAAAACGACAACCTACCAAATCGCCGAATCGAATGGGAGGTGCAGAAGGCGCCGCCGCGAAGGGCGTCCTCATGGTGGTCGACGGTGCTTCTTCACTCGGAGACGGCAGATTCCAGCGGACGGTTTTATTGCGAGGCGTCTGTGGCTGCTGCACTGGCGGTGACGGAACGGGTGCTTGGTTCTCCTAAGGTTCTTCTTTCTCAACTTGAAGATCGTGTTAACCTTGCCCCTCGATGTTAGGAGTCCACGTCGTCGAGCCATTGAGGGCAGCGGCGCCGCGTTTGCTGCTCTATTCTCCGCTTCAGCCATCAACGCATCTCGAGCGGTTCGCTCTCGTTCTTTTGCTCTTCCCCCCTAAACACCTTTAGAACAATTTGGGATTGCAAACCTCCAAAGCCATGGACTTCGCTTCGTACTTGTCGCATTTCTCTTGTGTCTTCTTCATTTCCGCCTCTTGGGCCTTGAGTTTCTTGTTCAGTTCGCGATTCGTTGCTCGCTCCGCGGCTACTTGACGGTCCCGTTCAATAACCTTGGCCTCGAGGTCTTCGATCTGAATTCGCATTGTAAGATTTAGTTCAAATGATCAGATCAAACCTGCTCCTTGAGGATCTTTTCCGTTTGAGTAGCGTCCTGACTGCGGTTCTTCTCCATGAAGGCGATTCTTTTGCGCAACTTCTCGTTCTCGCTCTCCATCTCAGTCTTCTTTGTCGCAAAGTCCCGCTTCGCTGCTTCTAGCTCGTCAATCACTTTGCCGAGTTTGCTCTTATAGCCCGCTTCCATGTAGTCGAAATGCGCCATTGTGAACTTCAGCTGCTCCACGTAGCGCCGCTCTAAACAACCAGCATCAGAACTTCATTTATCACAAGACTGAGTCAACTATTGTAGTTGACACAAACAAGAACTAGCCTATTTCAGATTCGATGTGAAAGGACCCGGATGTCGCTGGCTGTTGTGGGAGTGAAGGGGCTGGACGTGTCCTCGGATCGAACGATGTGCTTGGTTGTTGTTGCTCGCGTCTCATCGTTGATTGTGATGCCGGTACCGATCTCTGAATTTCATGATTCCAAACTCAAATTTCTGAAGAAACCTGAGAACGAAGCCGACCGACATCATCGAGAGGAACACGGTCGTCGACACCGAGGAAGGCGCGCGTCGCCGCATCTCCTCCTCGATTGCCATCCGAGTTCATGTCCGCACCGCGTCGTTGTCGTTCTTCATCAACACCCACCGAGACGACTTGCGATCTTCGGTCTCCTCGCTGTTGTTGTTGCTGCATAGATGGTGGTGGTGGCATCGAAGCGGGAACTTCCGTGACCACGGGCATTCGTCGACCATTCATCGAGCTCACCGGGCTCCACCCCGACGACGTGGCTCGTGACGCCGGTCTCGTCACCTCATCCTGAAACAATTTTCATAAAACTTACAATGTTTTACAAAAACAAACTTAATAAAGAAATAAAACGAACTTCAAATTGATCAGCCTGACGATGCATTTCATTGGCACGATCGCGGTGCATGAGCGAAGTCTCTGAAGGTTGGTGGACTGGTGGAGGACGTCGTGGCTGTCGACGCTGCTCCCTCTCCTCACGTGGAGGCGGGGGTGACGACGAGTGAATCGTTGAAGGCGGTGACTCTTCACGTCGCCTGAAAGCAATCACATCAACACATTTTGTCAAATTATTCAAGAAATCCGCGATTGGCCTTCTACCGAAGAAGCTTCATCAAATGAAACTTACAAGTTGAGATGAATTGGTTGTTGGTAGAGTGATCGACGCGTCGCGTCCTCCTCGTTTCGTACAAAGGATTCTGTTGTGTTCGAAAGATGCCGCGAACGCTGACTTGCTAACGTTCCTGAATGTCTACTCTCAAGCCGAGACGTTCAAACTAACGATTATGAGGAGTAATGTCTTCAACGATGGTCGCCGGTCTCGAATACGCATTGGAATCGTTGTTTGACATTGGTGAGAGCAACGCGTCGTGTTGTCCTTCAGTTTCAACGTCAGCGGTGGCCGCCGCCGCGCCTCCACTGCCCGTGGCACGATCCTCTTCGCCTCGATAACCACTGTCCACGGTGCCTGCCGTGAATGGCCGAGAAGAGGGCTGAATCCGTTTTTCCTATCTCATAAAAACTCTCTTACCACACGACTCGGGGCCCGATCATTGTCGTTGTCTTCATCGAAGACTTCATCGTCCACGTCACTTCCACTCAGCTGAAGACTCATCCGCCGATCGTCACGTCGTTGACCGTAGTGATGCGGCGACGGCGTCGTTCCTTCCAAGATGGGCGTTTCACGAAAATCCGCTGCCGGCGCCGATCGTCGTCGCATGTCCAGTGGATAAGCGATCTGAAACAAAACTGTGATTCAATCCTGATCACTTTGGTAAAGATCAACGGAAACAGCAAGAGAAACCAAGAAACGCACCTTGTACTTGGCTGTCGTCCCGGTACCCTTCTTCAAGAAGGCATGCGGCTTGCGTTGAGCGTTTTCGCTCATAAGTGCGACTAGCTGAAACCTAGCAATACATTTAGTGCGAATCGAAGTAAACCGAGAAGTATCAGATGGCTTCTTCAACCACTGCTCCATTTCTTTTCATCAAAGAACAACTAATAGAACTTTATGCAACTTCACTCAACAGGTACGATCGCGAACACCAACAAGAAGAAGCTGAAGGACAGTCTAGCTCATTCGTTTCTGGATCTTCTCGAGGAGAACCTCGACCTGGGCGCCGAGATTGGGCTGACCTTTCCGCGTGCGCTTTCGCAGCGCCTTCTCCATCTTCTTCTTCATGCTTAGGTACTCCTGAAAGATGGCAATTTAGTCACTTCAACAAAGATATGAACAAAGGCAATAATAAAGATATGAAAACGCACCTCTTGTGCCTTCTCACGGCGTTCGCGTTCCTCCTTTCGACGCGCCGAGTCGGCTTTCTTCTCCTCTTGAAGACGCTCATAGACGGCCTTCGCGCGTCGAAAGTTGTCCGGTCGCGAACGCTTCCTAAACAACCGTCATTCAGTGCGAAAATCCTCAATCGACGAAAAAAGCAGCGGTTTCGCGCAAAAAGCAAGCTACGGGTCAGGTCGGGGTCTATGCAAGAGACAGCTCTCGAAGGGCAGGTGCGTCCCAGAGGTCACTCCAATTAGCGATATTCTTGTCAATAAGCCCTTTCCCTAGCTAAACGAGATAAAAGAAGTGGGAAGATCGAGACGTACTTGGAGAACTGCTCAGGTCCGAGCTCGTCGTAGACACTGGACGTGGAGGCGCCGCCTGCCTTCTCGCCGCCGTCCACCTTCTGTTTCCGTCCCCTCTTTCCTCTCTCTTGATGCTGCTCCGCAAACGCCGCTTCTTGTGATGGTAGACTTTCCTTCTTTCTGAAACAATCAACCTTTCAATCATTTTCATTGTATTGTAGATCCAACATATTCAGAAGAAAAACTTGAAATTCAACTAACCTGATTGCGTTCTGCACACGCTGCTTCTTCTCCTCCTTGACTTGCGCCAGAAACGATTTCTTCACCATTTTCGAGCTTCTTCTTGAACTGAAATCACCGTCACCGTCAATCAAATCGCTTGGAAAAATGCCAAAAACAGGACAACCAGGAAAAGGCAGTTCGAAGGAAATTCTGCGCGCGCAACATGGCGTCCCGTTCGTTTCTCGCAATAGCGGAAGACAAAAATGATCGGGTTCCATCTGGCTTTCACGCCCTTCGAACCACTGGCATCACATGCAGAGAATCGGTAAAATAATAAGGGTCCGAAGAAGTGCGCGAGAAGGCCTTCCGAGGGGAGACGAAGGATTTTCGGCTCAGCATCGCTCACGGCGATCTCAGCGGGGGATCAGGCGTCGGGGCGCGCGCGAGGACAAGGAGAGAAGGCAGCGGCGATGAAGGCCGCGCCACAGCCACCGGCCCTAAACCCTCCTCCTCCTCCTCCTCGATTCGTGGCCCTCCGACGTCTTTCAGCAGCGCGACGGGAGATTTATGCATCGACAAGGCTCGCTGACGAGAACAACCCCGCGTCCACAGCCGCCCGACAGAATATTTGTGGTCCTAAGCCAATACGCAGCTCTCAATTACGATCATCGCTCTCTTATCATCGCGCACTCTAGTAAACCCAAGCGACGGCAACCAACTTCAAATACTCTCACTGAGATCTTTCAACTCATCTTCAGTTGATATAATCCGTCAATTCGCACTTCAACACCTTTATTCCTTTATAACTTCCTTCTTCATAAGAGCAAAGCATCGAATAGCTCACCAATGAGTATGAAATGCTCAAAGTCAAGTAGCAGCTTACAAGAGAGAAAGTTCGGTGTAAAACTCCAAGTTATATATTTGGTAAAAAGAACAAGAAATCTTATCGGCCCATACTATTCCGCTTCAACAAAGCTAGAATGAGAGACATACTTCAAAGAAGAATCGGGCAAATAGAAAGCAACAGAAAAAAAAACAACGAATTCTTCTAAGTTTAGATGTTGCACAAAGTAATTCTAAGAGGTCGAAAGGCCTTACTTAGATTTGTCCCAACCACCCTCCACGTAAGCTCCGCGAGGACCGTGGCGACTGAAGCCTCCGTTGCCGTGGCCGCGACCGCGCACACGACCACCACGCGGTCCGCCTCGATATCCACGGTACGCAGGAGAGTCACCGTGTTCTCGCTCGCCGCCACGCTAAACGCATCGATTTTAAGAGGAACACATGAACCAACCGATGGCTGCTCGTTCGAGAGGTCAGTGCCCACGAAACCTCGGCGGAAGGCGCTGCCGACTCCGCTCGTGGTTGCCGTTGACGGGCCACTTCCGTCGACATCACCGCTCACTCCCCAGTCTCCTTTGAATGACGTTTTCTTTGTCGGATTCCACGTAGGATGACGATCCGACGAGTCAAAGTGGCTCTTCAACTGAAAGGACTCGTTTCACTCCTACCAACCTTGCACTCAACTTACGGGATTGTTGGGTACTTGAGGGAACGGCTTCGCTGGACGACCACGCTGCGACACTGCCGAAGCCCTCGACTTCGAGCTCGTCGTTTGCGACAGACGAGAAGGTCCAAAGGCGCGAATCGCTTCCAGTCTCGCCGCTTCCGACTCCGGGCTCTCCTTCTGACTGTTCTCCTTGAGGAAGCTTCCCACCGGTGTGTCGAGCGACAAAGTCTGCACATGAATAATGTAAGTGAAAATGAGAGACCAACCTTGGGTGTAATCGTCGACGTCTGTTCCGGTTGCTGAGTCTCGATCTCGTCATGACGAGGCGACAAGACGATATTCTCGACGGGCAACGTGGGCTCGCTAGTCGGCTGCTCCGCCATCACTTCGATAACATTCACCGGCATCTTGTTGTCGTTGCCAGCCTTCGTGTCCACGGTGTGCTTCTCCTTCTCAGCGACAGGCTCTTCCACTTCTTCTTCGACTTGCTCATCGGACGCTTCCCTTTCTGCCATGGGCTCCTTCTCGGCTTCATTCTCTTGCTCCTGCGCTGCTTCCTCTTCCGTCATGACCAGCTGCTTCTCATCCTCGCGCTTCGGCACCGCTTCTCCGTCTGACACGTCGGGCTTCGTCTGCTGCACGACGGCGTCCGTCTTCTCAATGACAGGCTCCTCGGCTTTCTCCACAGTGCTAAGCGGCGACGGCACCTTCTCGGCCGCGAAGAAGTTCGTCACGAACTTAGAATCACCGGCGGCCTTGATGTTCGGGTCTAAAACTCGCCATAGCACAACACCGCCAGATTACAAACCTCGAACGTCAAAGATGACCATGTCGAGATTCTTCGGCGGCGGCTTCAGCACTTCGTTCGAGAAATTCTTGCGAAGTTGCGGGAACTCGTCGAACACCGATGATGGCGGGTGCAGATCCGACATCAGACGAAGCGATTTCAGCGTATTACGATCTGAACTTCATCATCGAAAAGTTTGTTGACAAACCGTAAGTGAATTTGGCGGGATAATCTTGCTTCAGTGACTCTGTCGAGGCGACCGCCGTCGATTCGTCAACCTCTTCGTCCTTCTTCTCAAGTTTCTTCACTGGTTCGTTGGCCTTCTCCTCATTGATTGGCGGCTGCTGAACGAGCTCGTTCGCCTTCTCTTCCTTGCGTGGCGGCTCCACCGGTTTCGGCGATTCCACCGGCTTCGGCGGCTCCACCGGCTTCGGCGGCTCCACCGGCTTCGGCGGCACCTGAAAACATCGAACTTCACACCCGCGAATCACCTAACGAACCGACTGCCAAGCTGCGAGGGGCGCGAGGCAGACGATCCACACCAGCTCCTTCATCACCTCGAAGAGATCCAAGTCTCCATCGACGACACACTCGAGATGACCGCGTTGACGACCGAGAACCGCCGCCGGCAGACGAAACTCGCGCTTGAAGCCACTCAGCTTGACTTTTCCTTGAGCTATGAGAAGCTCCGGAAGTCCGTTCTCGCCTCGCATCGCCTCCGTCGAGAAACTGACGACTGTGTGCTCTGCAATTTTCACATTAAAGAACTGACTGATGCTAACAAACCTATTCCATTCGCAGCATCAAAGGTGACAGTGAGACCGTACTGTGTGGCAACTTCCAGCAGAATGAATCGCGCAATCCACAGATCGTCGCCGATCTTCGCACCGGATTCGGGTCCCACTTCGAACATCCATCGCGACATCATCGACGTGCCCGACGTGGACGTGATCGCGATACCCGCATACATGCACGCAAGCTCGAAAGCCGTCACCACAGGACGAAGGCGTTTCGAATCCTCGCCGAAAACGTCACACGCCACTAAAGTAAGAGTTTCTGCTAATGATTTGACAGACAAACCTTGCTTGTCCGGCGCGTCGATGCCCGTCCAACCGAGCGGATGACCATCACGATCACGGAAGGTAAAGCGCTGTCGAATGCCAAAGCACGGCTTGTGCTCACCCGCCTTTTCAATGACTTTCTTATACGCAGCACGTCCGGTCATTTCTGTAATAACTCCGAATAAACATCAGAGTACTGAAACGAACCACTGAGAGTGCCATCGACGATCTTGTAAGCTTCACACATGACAAGCTTGTTGGGGCCGTTCGTGTGAAATGGATTGTCGTAGATGGTCGCCGGTCGGAGCTCGAGACGCGTGCTTCCATCGTCGCTGTCCGGATCCGCTTGAAACTCCCACACCGGAATGTCTAAACATGATTTTGAAAAGCAAGAAAGTTGCCGACGAACCGTGCACATCACGCGGAAAAATGTTGATAATCTTGTCCTTTGACATCAGTCGCTTCTCTTCATCGAGCCAGAAGTACGTGATCTAAAATTCAACCCTTTAGTCTGTTTCAAACAATTGAAAAAGAAAGATGGACTGTTGGTAAGGCGAGAAAACATACTATGACTGAACGTGACTGACGGAGATTCGCGAGGAACATCGGATCGCCATCTAACATTGAACGCTGCATCCTGCTTTCTTCCACGCAACTGCAAGCAACGATTTCAAGCAAATGACGCTGTATTTCATCGAGGAAAGTAGCGTGGCTGCAACGAATGAACGAGCCTCAAGTGAAAAACAAAGTTGATGAAATCAAATGGAACATGACTAGTGCAAAGAAAACTTGTAGAGAAGGCACCAGGAGCCCGAGAAACTAGCGGACGAGCAACAAAAGAAAGTTAGGCCGCGGTAAAACATATTTCTAGTAGTTTTCGGCTTATTTGGACCTAATTTTCGCTAAATACGTCGATTTTCAAGCGGAAGAGTGCGTCTAACATAGTCGAAGTTGGATAGCAACGCAACTGGAATGGGAAGAATGCCGAAACACGCGCAAAACGAACGAAAACACAGCGAAACACCGAGCAACAAGAACGAAAGCAAAATGAACAGCAGCCCAAATTTCGCACCAGTGAAAACGTCTTCGCGTCAGGACCCGGCGCGCGCTCGCCAAATATTTGAAAACATTCGAGGTGCAATTTTCGGCGCGGGACCATTATACCGTAGTTTGGCGTTGCTATTTTCGCCACGAGATCCTGAAAGTTGCTCTGGGAAATCCCTGTACTGTGTGCTTCCTGAATTCAGTGAAATGCTTCACAAGCTGCCCATGTTTTGATATTTAGACTGCACCTACATCACTGACGCTTTGTTCATACTCACAACATTATAGTCCGTGCGCGAGGTCATGAGAGGCGTTGATAAGGCCGCGCCTCAGAGAGCCTCCCGCAGGTGGCGCGGGCCGGCTGGCCTCCTCTTCTTCTCCTATCTCTCCCTCATCTTCCTTCCTTTCTTCTCCATTTCTTCATGTCCCAATCCAGATAAAGCCTAACCAAGAGTCCGAGTCTCCACTACCGTAGACCATAGAAGAACCTAATATTGACACTGCGAGTTCGGGGGACCGCACGTGTTAAAGCAGCCAAAACGATCACGATGTACCCGACACCAATATACGCAGAGAGAAGCATAATCATGTTCAGGTCAATAACGTAAAAGTTTGTTGATGGTACGCTGAGGATTCTGAGAGCTATTTGGTCGTCCTAGACAATGATGACTTCTCCAAGGATAATTTACAAGTCTCTCGAAGTAGCCCACAAGCACAGAGCGTTCAGTGTAGCCAAAATAAGCAATCACGGGTGGAATTAAGGTAATTGTGTAAATTAGAGTGATGAACAGAATATGCGTACGCCGCTCAAATTTCCATTTCGATCCGGGAAATTGAGCCACCTAGAAGCATCTTTTCGGTTAAATCACGGAGACTGCACCTGGAAACGCCAATAGAATGTTAAAAGAGCGGAATTCGTTTGGCATACAATGACATATTCAAGAACGACCATCTGCCAATGAGCCGAAATTTTGAACAACGACCATAATGGTCCGGTCGCGTTGGCGGAAACGTATGGGAAGAAGACCACCGGCGCAAAGAGGAAGTGCAGGTAGCAATCGTACAAACAACTTGTCACCTGCAATTCCTCACACGAGTCCAGAATACACTCTTCTAATAGATTCTTCTTTAAATTCCGAACTGAAAATACGACCCTTTACGCAGTTTTCGTGCTAACTAACTACTAAATAATGCAGATCATTTCTCCATAAGCCATTTCGAAAATACAACAAATGAAAAAGAGTTCAAACCGTGTAATTAAGTAAGAACCAGCTATAAGTCCGCATAGTGGCAGACCTTGTCATCGCCAGATATGTGGCTAGAATGTTAAGACAAACGCTCGTTAGGGCCAGGAATTTGGCCGCCATGAATAGAGCGCGAGGTTCCTCCACGGTTGCGTGAAGATTCATTTTCTAAACTTGTTAGCTGCACTGAACATTTTTCGACAACGTGATTAGTATAAAATTACAACGGATCAAAGAAAAAATCACGGCGGCAAACTCGCATCTCCGAGAGAAAGCCTGGAAAAGCTGAACTTACATAAGGGAGCTCGCCTTTCCGAGAGTAAGCTTGGGAGCTCGCCAATGGACCTGTACGTTTTACAGCTCCAAAGGTCAGGGAAGGACGAGCCGTGGGAAGTAGTCGACGAAGCTGTCGAAAAAGTCGACGAAGCTGTCGAAAAAGAAGACATAACTAGGCGATGCATTTGTAAGTGTGCCTGAAAATCACCTGCTTCGTGATGTCACGCAAGCAAGGAAAGAAAATTGTCATTGAAAAGTTCCACAATGCATTCCGCCCATACCTTCCCAGGTCCCCTGGGTTGAGTATTTTTGGGGTCCTCGTTTGAGTATTATTGGGGTCCCAGGTTGAGTAATAATCTGGGAGCAATTTAGTCAACCATTCCCCAATAATACTCAAGCTGGACCCCAATAATACTCAACCATTCCCCAATAATACTCAAGCGGGACCCCAATAATACTCAACCTGGACCCCAAAAACAGTCAACTTTTCAACGTCGTTTC
>JAQIXL010002221.1:0-13876 GCA_034700245.1 Poikilolaimus oxycercus | reverse complement strand
GATTCAGCGTAAAAAGTTGCATATATGGTGAAAGTTTGAGTCCGAAAGCCGAGCCTGGCCAAATGTACTTCCCTTGTTAGTGACGTCAGTTCTTGGCCTTTCCGGAGAAGGCGCAGTAAATTCTCCCAACAATAAAAACTGCCATGTCGTCTCCTCCAGCGAAGACGAAGAGGTGTGATAAGACGCGGCTCTGTTCCTAGGGGGGACCCTCCGCCTGGCCGTTGAGGCGTTGCCCACATGCGTCTGTCTCCTTCGTCATTGCTGCTTCTCTTGCGAGTGGCTGCAATCCTAGTTTTTACTTCTGCTGAAGAGAATGTTGACTCTTTTGCTCTACGCCAAGCAGCAGAGGAATTGGATGAAGTTTCCGTCTCAACTGAAGGAGCGTTCACTGAAACTGATTTCACATCAAACCCGGAGTTACCTGAAAGTGAAGGCACCCAAGGGCCGGGATCACCTTATGGGATAGAAGGTTGGCGAATTTATTAGTTTCTCCGTCACATGATGAAATTTTTTAAACTTTTCTATGTATTGGAAAGGCGGGCTCCACTAAAATTTCAGATTTCAACATCACTTGCCCTCAAGGAACCGACCGATGTGTGATGAAGCTCGATGTGCCGGCCATTGGCCTCAACGAGTTTGCGACTGAAATGGTAAGCCTTTGAGGTCTTGTCAACCAGCTGTAGAGCATCCTAGAAGGCCAAAACAACACAGCCGAAAGTGAAGGTCAGCGAATTAACGGCATTGTCGCTAGTTATAACGAAGCAACCCAACGACATCTTGACGAAGTTTCAAATCTCACCGCTGAAGTGACGGAGCTGGAGAGGTTGAGCTCTTTGCTTATTGTTAGAGAGAACAAGCCAGTTCAGAAGAGTCGCAGAGCTTCGTAGCTACCTGACCGTTGCGCAGGCTCAGCTTCCTGTGATTCAGCAGAATGTGCAGTACATTCAAGCTTATGTGGACTCAGTAACCGCCGATCCTGAGAATTGCTACTTCCAATGTTCACTTCGTGAGTTTCAGTCTTTCCCCTTTCTTAAAGTCCTTGAACCCGATACTAATCATGGCGATTTCAGCCCACACCACTGTTGGTAAGTCGCATTTTCTTCACTTGAAGCTCGTCGTTATTCTTCGACCAATGCTTCTTCCTCGAACACCAAATTGCTTTCTAAAAGTGTTCATAAATCATTTGGAGCAGTCGCGTCGCCGCCCTGTGCATGAGGCTTGTTCACCTTATCATGGTGTTCCTACGCCTGTTGCGAACCGTTTTGGGCGCGGCTCCTTCCTTCCGGTTCTGGAAAAATTTCAACCTTTATCTTTGATCTTTGCTAATGAACGCTGTTTAGCTACGACGACGCGAGCTCCTTGTGACGACGATCCGTGCAAATACAACGGCACCTGTACTGCGGTGAGTTTGGGAAAGCAGCCTCGCTACAATAGTTGTAGAGTGGCGGACAAGCGGCATGCTCGTGTCCTGGCAACCTCTTTGCTGATTACTGTGACGGAAGTAAGTTTTCATGATTTTGCTGACTGCCCCAGGTACTTGCCCTGCAACCCCCAGGAGCACCTCCGTTGGTCCATTTTGGTCTCCCGGCTATAAACCCGACGATACGTCGACATCTTATGACTCAAACGTAGACTGCAATTGGATCGTGAATGCAGCTGATGGCAAGACGCTGGATGTGGATCCCTCAGGAATCGTCTTCGCTCTTGATGACACAGCCTTGCTAACCGTGAGAAATGAGGACTCCATTACAAGGCAAGATCTGTTTTGATTTGGTGAACATAGTTTCAGAATCCAAAACTCAACAGGCAACAAGGAAGGTCGACTGCGAATGGCCCTTGAAGGATACTCCCAAGTCACTATCGAATTCACTTCAGGCGAATTGCTAAGTGGAAGTACTCTTTACAACTTCTATTTCACCTTGATTGAAGTTGATGGCGATGACCTCAAATAGAAACAATTTGGCCGTTGGGTGCTGTACATATTTGTCGTTCATCTAGTAAAAATTCTAACAACACAGTAAAAGAACGAGCATTTATGTGTTTCTACTCCTAGACGTTTAGCTTACGAAAAATATGAGGTCAATAGATGAGACTGATTGCGATTAGTTAGTCTTTGTGTTGTTGCCGATCCAGGCGAGGATCTGTGCGCCGTCGTTGTTCAACCAGTTCGCGGTGTTCTTGACCGTCGCCGTTGCCGTGTTCCACGCACTTGTCTCGGCATCACCAAAAAGGCCACCAATCGCCGTATTGTTCAAAGCCGCTTGTAGCTGAAATGAAAGTGTTTTGGAGACGCTCAAAGCCAATCACTGGTGACTGCCCAGCTAATTTGAGACTTGGTTTGTTTGAAACACACTCCGAAACTGCGTTTGATGAAAAGATTTTGATCGCGCAAAAAAAAAATCACCCATGATCTTCGTTGCGTACCATTACAGAGATCACCAGCAAACGAAACGCATCTTAATCGAAGACCGTTTGAAATAAGCGCAACCAACCGCGAAATCATTAGCGCAAAAAGTTAGCCTTTTTTATCTGGCACCCCCGAAACGAAGCTTGTTTCCCAATAATGGTGAAATAAAGAAAAATATTGGGGGAGGTACAAACCAGCTGCAGCTGCGCGTCCGTGCTCCATCCTCTGATCATTGCTCTTACATAAGAGAGGAACTCCACTGCGCCATTGATCACTCTCAGAGTGTTTGCCGACAGATAGTTGAACAGAATCTGAAAAGCTTGGGCGTCATGACAGAGCAGACCTGTCCACTCTCGTCATGTTCAGCAATCATGTTGATGACATTACTGGGGAACTGGCCAGCAACAGCGGAGTCGATTAAACTGAAAGCTTACAATTAGACAAAAAAAGAAACGAACCTGAACAAGTTCGTCGTGCTATTGGAACAAGACAAAGCATGAAGGAAGTTATTGGCGTTGCGGTCGAAGTACCGGGAAACATTGACAGCATTCTACACTTCCCTGATGGCAAAGAGAAGACACTCACCAGATAGAGATCCCGAACTTGCATGAATTGAGCTGACGATTGCTTAAGACCGTAGCAGTACTCGATGTGACGGAAGTTTGGCGAAACTCTGTGAGAATCAAGTTCTGGAGTGAGGCTCACTGATCGCATTTTCCGGCCCCATCCAGTGAATTTGAGCATTTGGTCATGAATTGTTGAAAGTTCTGCAGGGCGATGGCATAGCAGCTCTTTGAACCCGTATCGCAGGCCAAGTCAGTAAGCAGACCGGCGGCCGCGCTGCAATTTAGAAAGATTAAGCGAGATTTCTGAAACAAACTCGTGATCCCAAAGACCGTTGGCATTCCAGGCCAGCTTGTTGACAGCCGGAGTGATGACCTTGGTGACGTAAGTCTAGGCAAAGAGCTTTAACTGGGACGAGAGCCTACCTTCACGACACTTCCTTGCGGGTGATATTTGAAGTTTGTCAACAGGGTTTGGAGAGTGTCGCGAGCTGTCGACCATATGGCATACGATGTGTCGTTGCTGAATTTCTGGAGCAAATCCAGGACGCGACCCCAAGAGACTAGAGCGAGACTGAAGAAATTTAGATAGCAATTTGTTGAATCTCAAACCTTCTGAAGTGAATGGCATCATCGAGGATGGTCGCTTTGCCAACAGACGAGACTCTCGTTGTCGTGCCAATCGTCACCGAGACCGGCGCCCAGCTGGCGTCGTCGTAGAGGACACGGACAAAGGCCTGAAGCGGCTACAAACTAGAAAGAGCACTCACGGTTCCGTCCCGATTATCGACACGAGAGCCATCACCCGGGATGCTGTGCTTCCAGAAGGCATCCGTTCCATTCACACCCGTGTACCAATGGAAGACTCCCTCGTCATTGTTCGTATTACTGAAACGAACTCTCTTTCTAGTCGATCAAAACCTGTAAATCGGGATGGACCACAAGTAGTTCCACGGTGAGGCTTGACTGACGTTGTAGCATGGCGACTGCGTGTAGGTCACGACTTGACCGGCGTCCGTAGTTTTTCGGATTATTGGATACGATGCCTACAAGGGTAAACAGGTAAACAACGAAGTGCAAACAACCTGCTCCATCCACGGCTGCATGAGAGCGTTTACATCTAGCGGCTGGCCGTTCCAATCAGTGATGCTCGCGTTCTTGGCAGCCTAAAGCTTCTTCCTTCCTCCAAAATCAAAACACAACCTCAGTAATCGCATCCCAAACAGTCTTCGGGCCAGCGTTGCCGTATTTATTGTCAGCGAGATACTTCTGAAGACCAGCTTGCAAGACTGGTGGAGACACCGCGTTGGAGAGCATGTACAGCAGCGAGCTTCCCTGAAGCGATAAGAACCAACCAATCATTAGTGGCAGATTAGCCATTCAAAATTATTTAACACGGCCGAAACTAAGTTGAACTTCACTAACCTTTTCATAGACAAATTGAGTGTAGGGTCGACCGGTGACCGGCGTGGCACCACTGGCACAGTCGATTTCCTTCGCGGTTCGTTGTGTTTTGAAGTGTTCGTAATTCTATCAATCAGGAAGAAGGTCGCTAAATAAAGGCACTGACCACTGCGTATTCAAACTGTTCGGGGAAGGTGTAGTTGATTCCGTTCATGTACCAATATTCCGCAAAGCCCTCATTGATGAAGGTGTCATTCTACCAGTCCAACGTGACGAGATCACCGAACCACTGAAACCTATTCGCAACAAGCCCAACTTGCCTGATGAATGGTTTCGTGTGAAACCACAAGAGCCACTTCACCGTAATCATTTGCAGTGGCATAATCTTGATCAAGCAAAACGTAGTCATATCGCCCGAGTATGAGTCCCCAATTTTCCATGGCATCTGCGCTTCCAGAGTATTGCGGAAGGGCGACGAAGTCTGAAGCCGTTCTTTTGAAACAAACAACGCACCAAGCTTTGACAAAGCGTACGGCTGATTGAAATAAGTGCTCATGTAATCAAGAGTACCGGCCATGATCTGAAGCTTTCTTGCCAGTGATGCCAGTCAAACCTTCAGAGCGAACTGTCCGTTGGTCTCCATGCCCGTCCAAGTCCAGATTCGGGCCAAGGCACCTCCTTGAGTCACGGCATTGACCTCGACAACTAAGCCAGCAATAGCAACAAACCGAAGAGAAGTGACCGACGCAAATGGCCACAAGGTAAGAGGACATCACTGGAGTGACAGTGAAGTTGGTTCGACTCCATCCATTTCCCTTCAAGAAGAGAATTGTCAAGAAGTGTCAGCCTTACAATGATTTGAGTGCCTTTTTCGATGCTGTTGGAAAGGGCGACCATGTCAGCAGCGTGAGTGATGGAGAGCTGCAGGCATGCTTGGTCACTCTCTTATTCTTCCTTTACCTCCCAAGTCGCCTTGTAGTTTGGCTCGTCGATACTCGGCGCTAGCGACCGCAGTGCCGGTCCTCCCCAGAAGTCCGTTGTGAAGATCCATCTGCAGAATTAATTGACAACTCTGTGAGTTTCAAACCCGATCTGTCCGTTGTAGTCCAAGTAGTCGTAGTTCGCATCCGGACCTTGATACGGTTTGGAGAAAATGAAGCCTGAAACGTACAAAGAATAGCGTTTGAACAAAACCTGAATAGGTAGCTTGAAGAGTGATCCACTGGTTCTGTTTCAATGTCCCATTAGCCAATGGAATGGTGAGAACCGCTTGCTCGAAGTCTCGTTGAGCATTTGAAAGGTCCAGGACTGAAACTCACATAAATCGAGGTTCCTTAACGACAGACCTGGAATGTCACCATCGCTGACATTGACAATTGCAAAATTGTTCGGATCGAGCATGAGGCGATGCGCATTAAGAGTGACAACGGGTGTGTTTGCCAAGACATTGATGTTGATCTAAATTTCGACTTATCATTGCATCGCAGGTGCAAAACCTCAACAGTAGCATCAAAGGTGAGGTTCTGGTACCACTCATACTGGCCAGCTCCAGGAATCATAGGCTTCACCGACAGCTAAACCAAGTCAGAATATGTGTGACGCAATCAAGTCGCAGTTCTGGGAGGTTTTCAAAACGAACCTTATAAGCGGTTGGCGCAAGTGTCCCGTTAAGTCTCAAGGTCCACGGAGTTCGACCAAGTGGAACAAAGTTGTCGTAAAGTTGTCGCGTCACTAGAGGAAGATATTTTGCTGACCTGAAAGAAGACGGAGAAAAAACGTAATAGCTCAAAGTGGATTGCATTAGAGAAACCGGCGAAACCTACCAGCTTAGCTGCTGCTGACTTCGCTGAAGATATTTCGTCAGCACCGCATTCTGGTCGTTACTGAGAGTGCTAGTGAGTTTGGCTCTCAGGGCACTCAGCTACAACACTTCATCTCTTGCCACAACTGAAACCTGTTGGATTCGTGCGGCTGAACGGAAGTTAGCTGTCAGGGCATCAATAAAGTTGTCCCAGAGGCCAGAGTTCAAGACCTGAAGACTTTTTCGAAATCTCTCAGGCACATACAGCCGTGAGTTTGTCGGCTTGCGCGATGTAACTGAACAGAAAGTCGGCGGCCAAAGGATTCTTCTTGAGATACGAAAAGCCCATCCAGAGACCCTTGGAGACCAGTGTGTCCAAATATCTGAAACCCGCAAAATGTTCCCCGATCTTTCGCTTGCGCTGTCATTGAGCCACTGTCAGTCGTGCAGGAAAGACCCTCTAGAAGTGAATAATACTCGCGATAGAAGTACGGCTCGGTGGCAATTTCGCCTGAAACATATCACGCGTAAAGTTTTCAAAACCATTGAAGACGTTCAGCAGAGAGTTGAAGTGTGCCGTAGTGCCAGCTCGGATTCCACCACAGTACGACGCTCGTCGGATATCAACCGGTAACCTAAAGATCGTTTACTTCTGCTTTGAAGCTCTACTCACATGCTGCCGCAACCAGTGGTGCCGTTAGTTGAACCGGCGCAGCTGCCAAGGAAATTCTGGAAGAAGGTCGATGATTGTGTTCCAGCATCCCCGATGCCATAGCGGACCGCGTAAGGCATGAAGGTCTCGATGGATATGCTGAACGTGAGCAACTGTGAAGCCAACAAACTTTTGATCCCAATCCGTTCCCGGCGTCCATCCCAATCTCGAGTACATGGAATTGAAGAGTTGTTGCATGGAATACTGAAAGCTCAAGCTCGTCAAGGAAAGCTAAACCTTGAAAAGAGGATAGTCGAAGTGATCAATGTAGAGGCTCTCGAAGAAGTCAAGCGTGCCAACAATTGTGTCGAAGACCATGTAGTTCGGTGTCGTCGGGAAGATTGCCTATTGCTACTTGAGGAAAGCACGCAAGCAGATTACCCGAATGAGAGCGAAGAGCCTGCTGTAGTCGAAGGGCTGACTATGTTGCTGCTTGTAACTGAAAACATTTCAGCTGTGGTCAAGGAACGCACTTGATGAATTCGATCTCATCACCGAGCAGAGTAATCTTTGAAGTGAGAGCGAAGTTTCGGCCGCTCGTTTGTGTTAGCTGATCCAAGAGGCGAGCGAAGCCGATATCGTCGTATTGCACGCGAGTGTAGGCACTGTAAACAGAGATGATGGGACGTGAACAGTTGTGAGCAATTCAAGCAGTCTCTAGACAGCGCTGAAACAAACATGTTCACTGACCGTGATTCAAGGTTGTCCTCTTCCCAATGAACCTTGCGATCGGCACCCACGCCGGTGCATTTGTCATATGCTACAAGAGTTTACTATTGTTACATAATGACAGCGTTTCTGATCACGAATTCATTGAGAATCGTTGAAAAATTGAAGTGAAAGTGCGAATCGAGTCTAACCTGGTGGAATCCACGAGAGCTTCGGTTGGCTGTTGTTGGAACCTCGGCTTTGAATCGGTACAGGCCAGCTAAATTCTCTTTACTGCCCCTAGATCGAACGCCAAACCTATAGTTGTAAGGACTCGCCGGTCTTTGGATCATGTCTCCATAGGGTGATTGCGAGAACTTCGATCCGCCTGTTGGCTGGTTGTTCGTCACCGAGAGCAATGGGAAGTCAGACTAAATGGATCAGAAATTTCTTTGAAGAAGATAGCTCACCTGCAGCACATAGGGATCCATGAAGGCCGACACATTCAGCGGTCTTCCACACCAATCAGTAAGATTGTATTTCTGGGCTATCTGAAATCAAAATCGTGCTTTATTTTGCATTCAGTCTAGCTACCGTTGTCAATGCGCTCCAAAGATCTTCATGGTTGGCGTTTCCATATTTATGTTGTTGTAGATAGAACTGAAGACCCTCTTGGAAGACATCAGGACCAAGAGTAAAGCTGATCATTCGCAACAACGAGGCGCCCTTGTTGTAGCTCATATCTTAAGACGTCAACACGCTCTGAGAAGAGTAAGCCTCTTACCGTCAAAGCTGGGTCCATTTGGATCAACAACAGGATGGCTGAGGTAGTCGTCCGGGCTAGGATCGGCATCAGAGCGAAGTGCTTGCTCAACTTCTGCGTCCACCATGAATGAGTCCTAAACGGAACACACAATGGGATTTAGCGCCATACTTTCGTGGACAAGGAAACTACTGAGAAAGACCTACGTCACAGCAACACTAATAGGAAGTTTTAGGTTTTGTTAACAATTCGCAACCGAAACTCACGAGGAAAACAGCCTGCTGTGGATAGGCGAGCTCTTGTGAAATGAACTCAAAGTAGTCAGCGAAGCCCTCATTGAGAAAGAGGTCGTCCCACCACGCCGTTGTGACCAAATCGCCAAACCACTTGAAACTTATTCCATCGCGACCCAAAACTACCTGATGCGAGAGTTCATGACACATCACCTGCGCCGCCTTCGCCATGTCCTTTGTTGTGTGAACCTGGAAATCTTCTCTGAGCAAAAGGAGACGAACCTGCGGATCGTACGCGATGTACTGATACTTGTAGATGACGAGGCCCCAGTTCTCCATAGCACCAGCTGGGAATTCAGGCAGGCCGAGTTGATCTGAAGAAGTGGATCTTTCGTCTGTTCGTACCTGATTTTGGCAACGGGAACGTAATGTTAGTCCAAAGACCCAGATGATAAAGGCAGGCAGCGGCATTGTCTGCAGCGAACTGAAGGTATTGTTCCTGACCAGTCCAGCCCCAGGCTCGGATCTGCAATCCACACTATATTCACGCGACTTTTCCATACGCTTCAATTGTTTGTTGTTTGTTTGTTTGTTTGCTACAGTTACTAGTTTCCACATCATTTTGTTTCGGTGAACTTGACTGCCCGAATTTAACAAACCAAAGTTCCAGCCGGATTCGTATTGCTCTTCGAGACGAACGGCCCGACGGCAAAAGCGGAAAGGTAACTGGACATCTTGGGAGTCGGTGGGAAGACAATCGCGGACCAGCCATTGCTAAACTTGTTGACAATGTGTTTGAGTGGTCTAACCCAAGATCCGTCGGCGGTCGCTCGGGCATGTTCGCCAGCGCCACGTAGCTTCCTGGATAGATAAGCGTCGTGTGGAGGGAGGCCTGTAATCCGAGATCAAGCCGATTTCAATGATTTCAACCTTGAAAGAAGGCTCATCGAGATTAGGAAAAACCGCACGCGAGCCACTGCCCGCTGTCTCCATGTGAGTGGCCACCATGTAGCTGCAAATTTCAATGAGAATCAGGGAAATCGTCAATTTCGTACTGAAGGGCTCCAGCACTGTCAAGGAATGAAGTCCAAAACAGTCCGCCATGATCGTAAGTGTTGATGAGACCAGAGTAGGTGAATTGAAGCATGTAGGTGCTGCAAGCCGGTTTGTTTACTTGTTTGTTTACTCATTAGAGTGTGCAAAACAAGAAAAGTAAACAAACCTTCCAACTGTAGGCTTTGTAGACGGAGTGAATGTAAACAGTTCTGCGGTGTCATTGTACTGAAACTCAACTTTATAAAAGTTGCACCGCGCCTACCGTGTAGGTGTTGTTGTCAAGCAGGTTCATCGAGTCATCATAAAGGGCGACCTGACTGAAAAGAAACGAGCCATGAATCAGGCAGAGTGGCACCTCGGCTCACTATAATCCCATTAGGAGAAAAACTACGCCTTTGAAGGCTGTCGCCGCCCTGTTATCTTTTGATTATTTTAAGCTCCCCAATCATTATTGACTTATTGACCAGGAAAACACTGGCGTTGGTCTTCCAAATGCCAGACTATTACAAACCTGAACGTTAGCTTCTTCGCGTTGAGCTGAAAAGTTGTAGTGTCCGAGTTGACAGTGAAGACGGCGGTCGAGAGGGCGTCAAAGGTGAAATTTTTACCTAAACCGGATGTGTACTCAAGAAATCAACGTTGAACGGAGTCTGTTGCATTGCATGCCCGCTAAAACGTACTAGAATCGTAGGTAATTCCAGGAGCTGGGAAGTATGGCTGAATTCGAATGTAGTAGTCCGTTGGAGTGAGGACTGTTGGTAGTCGGGCTCGAGTGGTTGCAGCTCTTCTAGCGGCATTCCGGTGTGCTCGATCGGCTCGATAGTCCGGCGCCGTGGGCAAACCTTTAAAAGTCAGCAAAAGCACAAAGAAGACTTACAAAGCGCTGAACCCAAGAGAGAGAATAGAAGTATCAAGACATGCAACGTCCATTGCTGCCTTGTTATCATCTCTGAAACATAGGTCAGAAGCACTCAAACAATTAGCAAAGGGCAACAAGATGTAATGACGGGCAATTTTTTCACACCAACGCCAATGAATGAAAACGCTAGCCGCTGGCCTCTCGATTGAGGCCTCGGACGCGCCCCTTCGGGCGATTTTCCCAGACTGATAAAACGATCAGCAGAGAGCTAGCGGCTTGTGGCCGTCGTCGCGGCATTCATTTTGATCCGCCTGTATGTTTGTCACCCCACCCAGAAACATCGTTTTTGCTCTTTCTCTTTCGAGGTGTTTGCTTGTCGAAAATAAACTGTTGTTGGCAACTTAGTTTCAATCAGTGTAATTTAGCTATGCTCATGCCTTGTCATACATTCAAGTCCTTGCGTCTTACAAAGCCAATTCGTTTATTGATCAGGCACAACGCTTTACAATCTGCAGACGCTCTTTGAGAGCTCTATGGATTAGCCGTGATCCAGTTGATGATATCCTGTCCCTCAGTGCTCAACCAACTAGCGGTAGATTTGACTCTTGAGATGGCCTGGTTCCAAGCAGTCGTCTCGATGGGTCCGAAAAGAGCGGCCGTTGTTGAATTGAGCACATTTTGAACCTTGAAACTTTCAGCCAAATGAGAAACGCGGCAAACCAGAGCCAGTTGATCCTCGGTGCTCCACTGCTGCACCATGTACGTCGTGTACGTACGGAACTCGATGTTGCCGTTGATCACGTCAAGTGGATGAGCAGTGAAATACTCGAAAAGTGCCTAAACTTCGATTTTCTCTTCTGACCAGACGCCTACCTGTCCGTCTCCGTCGTTGGCTCCAATATAATTGATCACGCGAGAACTCAGCTGACCACTCAGAGCTAGTCCAATAAGCCTGTTGAGTTGATCGTGGTCCTGTGAGCAGGCGAGCGCGTTGAGAAGATTGTCCGCATCTCGGTCGAAGTACATCGAAACGTTGCGATTCGCCTAATGCATGAACGTTTCGGTGAGAAACTAACATAGTAGAGGTTGAGGACGGCGTCGAAGAAGCTCGTCTGCTGGCTGAGTCCAAAGCAGTAGGCAGTACGTCGAAAGTTCGGGTTCAATCTGTCCAAATTAAAAGGTCCAGGTAAAGCGGTTACGTTTCACAGATTCCCGAGCCTCCAACCGCTGTAGCGCACTTGTTAATGAATGCTTGAAAAGCCGTCAGTGCTTGACTTCGGCAATCGCCCACGTTCGTATCACAGGCCAAGTCCGTGGTTAGTTGAGCGGTCCCACTAATCGTTTGGCTTTTTCAACAACAAGTAAACTCACTCCTTGTCCCAGAGACCTGTCGCATTCCAGCCGACTTGTGAATACGGGCCCGTGACGAAGTTTCCGATAAACTTCTAAAACTGCTTTGAACAAAAGCCAAGTCGAAACTCACTCTCACAAGATCGCCTTGAGGATGGAACTTGAAACGTTCGAAGACGGGCAGAAGATCGTCAATTACTTCCCAGACACCAAGCGAGATGCTCGGTGCCACCGTGCGGACCAGATCGAGAACACGTGCCCATGGAAGGCCGACAATGCTGAAAGCGGAATTTAAACCCGAAGCGAAAACTCAAAAACGACTAATTTCATAGAATTAGGATTATTCAAAGAACAGAAACCTACTCGTGAAGCTCGACAGCGTCATCAAGAAGTGTAGCCAGCGTCGCATCCGAGAACTGCGAGAGATTGGCCTTGAGGGCATCCGAGATGCTCTGCCATGCGCCGTCGTCATAGAAGATCCTCGTCAAAGTCTAAACGTTGGTTGTTCAAAAAATGATTTAAACCATTCCGTTGGCATTGTCAACTTGAAAGCCGGTCTTCAAATCATGGACAAGCGAGTTTGAGCTGTCGTTGCCAATGAGCCAGCGCAACCTTTCATTGGCATTTAGGGCAACACTGCAGAATTATATTTGGAAGAAGTAAAGCTCACCTGTCAATCGGGATCGACCACAAATAGTCATAAGGCGAAGGCGGGAGACTGGAGCCAATACACGGCGTCTGTGAATAGGTGACGAGACCAGCGGCCGTAGATGTGCTGACAATTGGGAAGGTTTGCTGGAAAGTGACACTTTGACTTCAGAAAAAGAAGCTAGACCTGCTCCATCCAGGGACGCATCAGTTCTGTGACATTCAAAGAGTTTCCATTCCAGTCGACGACACCTGCGGTCTTGGCGGCCTAAACTGTATCTTTGAAAGCTTTCATCGAGACCGTTGTTAGCTCATTCCACAAATCCAGCGTGACCGCGTTGCCAAAGGCGAAGTCTTTCAAGTATTGCTGGAGGCCGGCTTGAAGAACAGCGGGACCGAGGACTTCCGTCAACATGTGGAGCATGGAACTGCCCTGAACAAATCGTGACTCAAAGAGGTTTGTGCAACCTTGTCGTATACAATGCCGCTGAAGATGTTGCTGCTGTTGACGACAATCGGCTGTGAATAGCCGTTTATGCAGTCGATGTACTTCGCTTCTCGACTTGTCGAAAGGTGCCGCCATGACTGAAACATAATCGGCGATAGAATTTTGATGTCGAACAAAATGGCCCGATGCAAACCCGTGGCAATGATCCAGAGACCTGTGCAATCTACTTCTTTCAGTAAAGAAACTAATTAGTTCAAAATGATTTGCCAGCGCTAATGGCTCGGATCATAAGCACTGCCATCAACGAAAGAAGTTTCCACACCGAAACGCATTCAATTCTCGCCTTACCGGATAAGTGGTCTGTTCGGGGAATGTGTAGCCGACGGCGCTCATATACCAGAACTCAGCAAAGCCTTCGTTGAGGAACAGATTGTCCCACCAACGCATTGTAATCAGGTCTCCGTACCACTAAAAAGCATTCGAAGATTAACCGCCCCAAACCTGGTGCACGGTCTCATGAGCAACCGTGTCCACAAGGGCGCTGTAAGTCCTCCAAGTGGCATAGTTTGTATCGAGGAGCGCATAGGGGTAGTCGCTGACGATGAGACCCCAGTTCTCCATTGCGCCGGCAAAGTTGTATTGAGGCAGAGCGATCATATCTGGAGCAGCCTTGACTTCCCTAAAAAGACTCACCGAGTTTGTTGAGAGCATAGGAGTAATTGAAGTAATCGGTCATGAACTCTAGCGTGCCTGTGAGAATCTGAAATTATTTTGTTGTAGAAGTGGCACCCAAAGAAATTGAGGTCGAGTTTTTACACTACATATGAGAGATTTTCTGTAAAAGTGCGAAAGTTTGTTCTAGAGGCTGGTACAGCCTTGAAATTGATGGCCCATTTCGCGAAGGCTCGATTTTGAGCATATGATAGGCTTTGTAGGGTGTTAAAGGGCTCATTCGACGCGTCTCGATCTGATCTTTTTCCCTAC
>JAQIXL010002220.1:0-13876 GCA_034700245.1 Poikilolaimus oxycercus | reverse complement strand
AGAAAATCTTTCGCCTTTTACTAAAGATTTCCGTGCACAGGAGCAACTTATGAGTTGAACTCAATTTTTGGACGCCCCTTCCCTCGAAGGGGCAAATAAGAACCACCAAAGTGTGCCTTGAAGCTTTTTCAGGTCCTCTCCTACTCGACGTCGACACTCGATAGATCTTTTCTTCATTCTCATGTGACGATCTTGGACGTGGCACCACAACACAGACAAGCACAGACATTTGGACACATTTCACTGGAAGAACATAGAAGTCTCTTTGAAAGAAGAAAAGAAGGACCAGAATGTACAACAGCAGCGCAAATCGGAAAAGGGAAACGCCCTTCGTTTCGTTCTCTAACTATCGTTCTCTTTCGCTAGTCGTTTCGAAGGAAGAGTTTCCACTGGAAGTCGAGGCAGCAGGGGGAAGTCGCTTTGGTAGAAGAGTGAGGAGAGGGGGGAGGAGGACAGAGAGGCGATAGAAGAAGAGAGAAGACTCATTGGAAGAGTTTGTGATTCCTCATCTTGTTGAGGAGCAGTTGCACGAAGTTCGTGAGGCGGGAGGCGAGTTGGACGCGAGTGTCGGGGGGAGCCTGGAAGACAGAGCTTCTTCTGCTTCTTTCTCCACAACTACCTCATTCACAATGTTATGTAATTGATCGAGGACATCGTCGCTGATGCGAAGGGACAAGCCCGGATTCGCTGCATCTGAGTAAACGCCCGCCAAACCCGTGTAACGGCCTTCTGAAAATATGCTTGGATTTTTATGACCCTAGTCTACGGACAATTACACAGCACTTTTGCTCTTCTTATTAAGATTGCGCTAAAACGGCGAACTCACCGCTCATGGCGTTGATCTGATCGATGTAGTCTGCTTGAGGCGAGACTTTCTGGTAATTCATAGGCGGGTAGTGAGTGGAAGTTCGGTAGAGGAAGTTCTCATCTGCAACCTCCTCCTCTTCTTCTGTCTCTCACTTGGATTGAAGAAACTAGCAGGCATCGGTTTCGGCGTGGCCGTCTGTGGAAGAGCTGTGCTAGCAGCCCTCGCCGTGGTTCTCGTGCCGGCGATTGTCTGTCCAATGGCGGACTTCATTGGTTGCACATAGACCGGGGGATAGACTGTCGATGTTCTGTACTGGAAGCCGCCCGAAGGGGCTGCTGTGCCTGCTTCGCTTTCTTTCCTTTTCTCTATTCTCTTACCGATCCTGGCCGTGTAATGTGGAAGGAGATCTGGAGTCGCCTGCTTTGAGTACTCAACAGGGTAGAAGTTGGGTGGATAATGGGTGGAAGTCTTGTACTCGAAAGGTCTCGGCGTCGGACTAATTGTTGTTTGAACTAAAAATTGACCTCTTTCAACGCCGATTAGTGTCGCTTGAATTTCTTGCGCCAAATTTAAAAAGATTGAAACCGCGTACCGACAGGCAAAAGTCCAACAGGATTTTTCATGCTTCGACTGGTGGCACTCAGGTCGTTGTTGTAGGCGCCGGCCTTCTTCCACGCCTCCACCACGTCTCGGGCCACTCTGCCGCCAGCCGCCACAGCTCCATTGAGCATTCCCATGGAACGAGTGGACAACTCGGCCGAGGCGAAGTAGACGTGCTCCGTGTGCATCAACTGTCTCTTACAGTAATCCTTCCTTGACTCACGGAGTGATTCGCGGCAAGAAGACCGAGACTCCGAGTGTCGACGTTTGTTGGAAGAACGCCCACACTTCCCATCGACATCGGATCCGCCGACCATTGCATGTCTCTGAAGAGTTTAGTCATTATTTCAACACGAAAAGAGTCAGAGGAAGGGGCTACAGTACCTGACATCGAGAGGAGTCCCCGCTCTTCCGTCGTTCAGAGCCCTCGCAATCACCTTCAAATAGTGAAACAAGGGAGATAAAGACGAACGAGGACGTATTGAGCATGTCGGGAGTCTTCGTTTGGAATGGGGATCATCTCGGAGAAGTGGGCGATGCCCGTGAGGACTCCCGTCGTTTGAGGACCATCTGCTTTCTTTCTCTAGAAGAAGAGGAGGGGTTACCACAAGAAGAGCCGGGTCCCGAGTCGAAGGTAGTCAGCCAGAGGAGGGGACTCTGTTGGGTGGCGTCGGCGTAGATCACCTGTCCATTCAGACTACGAGACCTCCAGAAAGGCTTCTCGTAGGTGATCGCGAAGTAGTACGCCGTCCCACTCGGTCGATACGATTCTGAAACGTTCACGTGGAATCCCCACATTGCAGTCTTCCTATTGTTTGTTTGAACTAGCGACACAGAAACGGCGACACGACTACTAAAGAAGGGAAATTCACTGAATTCGCATCGTGCTTCAACTCTTGCAGAATAAAAACGAACCAGAACTTCTTTCGCTTCATTAGTCGCAACTAAAATTGAGCAAATACTAACTTTGAGCGTGAAGCCGTTGTTTTCATGGCTAAGGTCACCTTACGACTCTTTTCATTCTCAAAACACAGGTTCGATCCATGGCAATTGTTGCTTTCACATATTTTTTTGTCAAATTGATCCTTTGAAACCGCGATTTTCATCTCGGCTTTCCTTACCAAAGAACTTCTGAGTGTCATCTTGAAGAGGTGGTTGGAAGACGATTTGCGAGGAGAGGGCGGGTGGCAGGGCGACGACCACGTCCTTCGCCACGTACTGCTGCACATTCGTGATCACAACCACCGGGTGCGTGTCATTCCCTGTTCCTCCCTCTCTCTTGGAGAAGTGAAGACTCACGGGGCACATTGATTCCGAGGACTTGTTGGCCGACAACGAGATGCATCTTCTCCACCAATCTCCTGAAACAATTTCATAAAAGAGAATGGAGAGACTTGATGAGTTGAAGAAGAGAAGCGGGCATGTGGAGGGCGCCTCCATGACCGAAAGAGGAGAGAAGGCCGTCCACATCAGTTCTGTCCGAGGCGGCTGTCATGAGGACTTGAAGAGCCGAGATCTCCGTCTCGGGCACATCATAGAAGGTCTGTCACATTCTTTCGTTCCCTCCAAATCTAGAAGAACCTGAAGAAGGCGATGGAGGGCGTCCGTGTCGTACGTCGAAGTGTTTCCAATCATCAAGAACTGAAAACGCCGCAGTATTCAGGAACATTACAGACGCATTAATTTCAAAATTGAAATTTGTTCTTTGAAACGGCAATCTCACAGTTTTCTGAAAATTGACTAACCTGCTCGACGGAGAGCGAGGCGAGGGCGCGTGCCTGAGGCGAGTCGACGAGGGTCTTCCAGGGACTGGAGGGAGAGAGGTCGGTGCCCCATTGGATGGCTCGGTTCTTCCTCTCTCCCTTCTTCTCCTCTTCCTCCCCCGTCCCCCTCGTCTTCCTCTTCCTTCCATCTCCATTGTTCTCCACGTGCACCGAGCGAACTCCGCAGAAGGCTTGTCTCTCCGTCTTCAGTCCCATCTCGGCGATTAGAGCGAGGATCTCTCGATGAGAAGAGCCGATCCATTGCCCGCCTACAGTAACCTTCAGCACTCTTGTTATCGCCTCTCACCAAAGTCGACGGTGATGTTCCTGTCATGGGCTGCCTTCATGGGAACTCCGTGGACACGGCCGCCGAGTCGTTCACGGGCTTCGAGTACGAGGATGCTCGCTTTTGGATCGCGCTTCCTGAAGAAAAACTCTGCGTTGAATTCATTGAGCAGCTACGTAAGCAATGAAGAACGAAGAGCGCAGTGGAACCCGTGGCATTCGTCGGTTATTAGCTTGATTTGAAACGGCGTAATGTACTTACCGAATTTCGTGAGCAGCTGTGAGACCGGTGAGGCCGCCGCCGACGACGATAAGGTCATAGACCTGGAATCCCTTCTTCTTCCCTTTCTTCAAGAGAACTCACATGTCCATCGGCAGAGCCCTGCGAGTCGACGACGGCGGCGACGACAGCGAGGAGGATTCCTAGAAGACTCCGGACCAAGCTCCCTCTCCTCATCCTCAATTTCTCTCTTTCAACAAATGGATCAGGAAATGGCGCATAGCAACTCGAATAGACACGAAAGAGAACTGTGAAAGGAATTCCAGAGGGAGAGACGGGGTTGTTTTCGGCATCGCTGACCACTCTGACGAGTTGGAGCAAGTCCAAGTCCAAACTGGTATCTCTTCACCAAATTGCACAAATGCCCCGGGGGCGATTTCGCTTTTCAAGGAAGAACCTGAACAATCTGGCACAATCTTCAACGAAAGAGCGAAAGACAAAATAGTGACGTCAAGATGGACAAGAATGGAAATGCGAAGACCGAAACAGCGAAGTGGCGGAGACAGCGGCAAGCACAAGAAACCCTTTCAAGGACTCGCCACACTTCTCGGAGAGGAAAGCGGAGAGGAGGCGAGCAAAGGGAGGAGAAGCCGAAAAGGGAGAAGAGGCAGAAGAGCGCGAGGAATGACCGGAGAAGGCGGGCTTCCCCCTCTTCTCGTCCAGCACAAGAACTCCATCCAACACACTTTCATCGAGAAGACAAGAGAAGAGGCGAACAACGCCCCCAAGAAGAAGAACAAGGGAGGTCACACTCGAATTTCGTTCCCTTGAACGGTTTCTCGTGGAAAGAGAATGAAGATGAGCAAACATCATGAACTTGGAGAGAGAAGAGAACGTCGTCGGGGAAGGGGGACGAGGACGGCATGGAAAAGCGCCTTTGACCACTTTCTCCCTCAGGGGAAAGGAAGGGGAACGGAGAGGAGAGACGGTCAAAGTCTTTGGGTACACGAGGGAGAGGAGGCTTGTCTCTCTGCCTTCTCTCTTCGTCCGAAACAGAGGTGCTTCGGGGGAAACATGGATGCGGGCGAGGAGAGAAGGCCGCTCTTCTTGCTTCTCTGACTCTGAATAGACGGCTTCTCCAAGAAGAAGGAGACCCTTTTCGTCGCCTCGAAGACTCCAGGACAAAAAAGGAGACTCGGATGTGTTGGAATGTGCAACTTCTTTTCTTAGACACACCTTCGAAGGTCTCACCCCCACCCCTGTTCATTCAAGATCCACACCAAAAGAGTCAAAGAGAGGTCCGAGATGGCTAAGCCGAGGGACGTGCAAGTCCGCAAGGAACACTCAGATCAAGGCAGAACATCTGAGAAGGAAGAAGGAGGAACTGGTCGAGGGAGCGGGGAAAGCAAGTTCTCATTTGAATATTCGGCTAATATTTGAGGAGTCTCTCTTGAGGCGGACACTCTTCAATTACAAGAGGAGGGACAAGAAATACGAGAAGAACTCTTCCTTCTCGTCCTTTGACCGGCAACACACTGTTTCAACTCCAAGGGAAAAGGAACAAGCACAGACTTCGTCAATTCATGGGCGCTCAGTGGGGAAGAGGATGAAGCAAGCAGGAGGAAGGCACTCCTCCGCGATGGCGCATGGTTCAAGAGGATGGCAGTGTTTGAGAAGGGTCTCAACTGATTGTTAATCGCCTCTGAAACCAAGCGGAAGCGGGTTCGAGGCTGGATGAGAACCAGAGGAGGGGAAGAGGCGTGAAAGCGGCGTTCGACCACGGACCGGGCCAGCCTGCGGGGCGTTTGTTCAAGGCATACAGAGGGGAACTGTCCAGAAATGGTCTTCTCAGCTTCAATTCCACTCAACTTCGAGTCTGTCAATAAACATCTTCGAGAGCGCAAAGACCACGAGATGTTCTGATTGGAGATAAGATAGGAGAGAAGTCGGAAGATTCTCGAGGACCACGGTGTGTCTGGGAGAGGGCAGTCCCCCTCCCTCCAATCTGACAGGGAGCCGCCGGAGCTGGTCGGGTCTTCTTGAGGTGAGTCTCTTCTTTCAGTTCTTCACGTTCTCAAGAAATATATTTATCATTTAAAACTTCAACTTTGGAAACAACTCATGCCCTAGAACATAAAGACTCGTTTCAATGAATGACACAAATGACCTGGACTTTCAAGGAATTAGCAAGAGGAAGGAGGAAGTGGAACTAGAAGTGAAAGAAGGAAAGGGAAGGGGCTAAGAGACCTCGCAACATGCTGGAGAGCATTTGCAAAGGTCGAAAATTGCCTCGAAAAGCGGACAGGAGTGGGCGAGGCGGTCGAGGAAAGAGGATTTCACGGCTGGTCAGCCAGACACAAAAAGGACCGCCCCTTCCCTCTTCTGTCCACGTGCTCAATGAGAAAAAAACACAACGTAAAGCTCAAGAATCAGAAGAAAAACAACATCCGAGCTCAAATAGAGTTCAATAGAATCAAAGCACAACGAAAGGGTGATCACCCAGACTGAGCACCAACAACGTCTGGCTTGTCAAAGGACCTTAAGGTTGCACCCCGAAAAGAAAAGAAGTTGAAAAGACTTGTTGAGGGTCAACCACTCAGAGGTAGAAGGGTCGCCTGGTCAGAAATCGTCGCGGAGACGGAGGGCGCCCGACTTGGTCTTCCAGCAGAGAATTGTCGTCATCGCCTTGACGAGCGTCTTCGCTGCTTCCTCTGACCCTGGCTGCAAGAGTTTCGCATCATTCTTGCTGAATATTTACAACCCCCTGCAATATTTGCAAAATATACTTCAGTTCTTTTCAGCGTTCGAAGAGAAAAGGGAAACCCCCCGACCTGCCTCCATGGCACCCCTGCAGGAGCAGGAGACGGCAGGCTATCCCCTTCCAGGACTCTTCTCACAACAACATCTCCCTTTCTTCTTCAGCGACATCTCTCTTCTTGTTCGCTGGTCAACCGCGCGAGGCTCAAGTCGGCGACGAGCGAGTGTGAACAAGCAAACAGAGAAGGACGAGAAGAAGAAGAAGACGAAGGGAGCCGCCGAGAAGGGGAGGCTAGGGGAGCGCCGTTGAGCACAAGGGCCGTGTGCGCCTCAGCGAAAACCGTCCGGAAATGCTTGAATGGCGCGTGGAGCGGGGCGATACCCGGCAGTGGGGAAGAAGAGAGGCGCCTGGCCAGTCTTGCAAGGGATTCCCACTTCCTCTCTCTCCCCTCAAAGCAATTCACTTCTCCATCTTATGTTAGCGATGAGGAGAAAAACGATGTGCAAGGCTTAGGAAACGAACCGGAAACCCATGGGAACATTCTACCCAAACAACACTTCCCTTTCCTGTTCTGCTAGCTTATGCAAAAAAGAGTCTACTCACTTTGACGGCTTTTATGATCTCCTCTCGTTTTGAAGCGCGACTCGGTTTCTTGAGGAGAAAATCACGGATTCGTTCCGCCAGTCGAACCATTCGACCTTCTTCCGACTAGAAACAAGACGTTTCATCTGAATCTCAAAAAGAGCAACCTGTTCATCAACAACGAGACGCTTCCTCTCTCCTGCCGAGTGAGAAAGCATGGAGATAAAGTCGGTCTTACGCACGACGAGCAATTGAGCCACTCGATGAGCCGACGATAGCACGCGCTGGTACTCCGCCTCTTCCGCGCTTCTGCAATTAGAACAATTTGAGGAGAAAAACGACAACATACCGCTCAGCCGGCGTCAAGAGCCCGTGATCCACTGTCTTTATGGTCTTTCCATCGCGAAGAATCTTGTCGAGAATGCTTTGCTCCGACTGAAATAACTAGTCTCGAAAGATGAAGAGACGCACTTCTCTTCGCTCTTCTTGATCAACCTCCATTTGATCGACAAGGGCCGGAATGTCCTCAAGTCCCTCATCCACGCGCTGTCGCTTCCTTTGAGAGCGCTTCTCTGGGCTTCGAATCTTCGTTGAGGCCATTCTGAAAGCCTCCCTCTTGCTCTGATAAGGACTACCTCGTAGCAGAGTCCTGTCCTTCCTTCAATCCAGGATGAGCAAAGAGATGAGAATTATGTGAGTCGTCGCGCAGAGTAAAGAGATCTCTCAGTTCCGACTTCGGCATCTAAACAATTGATTAGAAAAAGCGTGTGGAATTCACCTGTCCGTTGATTCTCTTGCCCGACAAAACATTTGCCGTAAGGAATGCTTTGTAGATCTGGCGTTCAAAGATTCTCGCCTCAATAGTGCCAGCTGTGAGAAGGTGATAGACGTGAACATCTCGGCGCTGTCCCAATCTCCACGCTCTTTCTCTTGCCTTCACACATAACATCCACATGGAGCACTACTCACTTGCGCATCAGAAGCCGGGTTCCAGTCGGGATCAAAGAGCAAGACTCGATTCGCTCCAACAAGATTTAGACCGATTCCACCAACACGAGTTGTCAACAGAAACACGAAGATCTTCGGATCCTAAAACGCATCAACAAGATAGGTCAACTTACCGTGTTGAATCTTCTCACAAGTTGTTGTCTACTCGAAATGGCCGTACTTCCGTCCATTCTCAGATACTCGTATCTAGATAATTACACCGCAAAGGTTTTCTAAGTTACCCTTTCTTTTTGCACAACTCTTGAAGGATGTCCAGCATCTTTGTCCCTTGTGAATAGAGCAACACCTAGGACACTTTACTTCGAGAAGTTGACAGACTTTTGTATCTGGGATTCCTTTCCAGTGCTTCAGAAGTCTCTTGGCAACTATGAGTTTGCCGCTTCGACGACTTGCTCCAAAATCTAGATCTCAGATGACTAGAGGACAAGAAGACGAACCAGGAGGAACAATTTGTCGATCGAGGTCCACGTGGTTGCAGATCTTTCGAAGACGAGTCAACGCCGCAAAGGGCAATACGTCTCCTTGAAGTACTTGTCTCACATGATCCGAAGCAAGAAATCGCTGATAGCGTTCTCGTTGTTCAACTGAGAGTTGGCACAACAACAGTTGCTCTTTCTTCTTCGGCAATTTCAAGACGTCCAACTTCAAGCGTCGCAAAATCAACGGTCCAATTGCCGCCCTAGAGTCTTGTCAAAGACTAAGCAAGACTTGCTACCTCAATTTCTCTAGTTGTTCCTCGGCAAGTTGCCTGGCGTTGGCCTTCGCTCTTTCGAAACTTCCTCTCACGATCGGTTGCTCAAACTTCTCCGAGAACGAACGTTGAGTGCCGAGTCTGCCCGGAGCTACGAAATCAATCAAAGCCCTTGATACAGAGATTAGTAGACCGATCTGGAACACTCACCACAACTCTTTGAGAGAATTCTGCAAAGGAGTTCCTGTAAGAATCAGTCGATGAACGGTTTCCACATTCTTTAATGCCATTGAAGCCTGGAATTCCATAAAAGTTGTTACACAAGAAAAACGCACCTTGATAGCCGGATTCTTGAGTTTGTGCCCTTCATCGCAGATCACATAGTGCCACTTCACGGACATCAGAGCTTTTTCATGACGAACAAATGTCTCGTAAGTTGTCAGAATGAGCGTTCCAGATCTGAAACAAGAATGGAGAAAGACGAGAGAGCTTGCTTGATAGGTGCAGCGCAACGATCCAGAACCTCCTTGAAGTGCCAGAGAGTGACACGAGTCTCATCACCTCCAAAGGCAGTTCCCGTGTGATGAAGTATCGACGCTCTAGCAGCTGGGAACCAGCGCCGACACTCGCGCACCCATTGTTCGAGGATCGTGCCAGGTGCCACAATCAACACCGGTCCAAGACCCGAGTAACTGCAAGTGTCTAAGTTTCATAGAAAACGGTGAACGAACGATGTTCCTGGAGAAAGGTGGTTTGACGAGGCGAGTGCACGCAGATAGACAAGAACCTGAACATTTCGAAATGCTTCAAACATTCAACTACTTGAGCCGTCTTTCCAAGACCCATTTCGTCGGCGAGGATTCCACCCGTCGCATCCACGTTCAACTCGTGAAGGAAACGAACACCCGTTCGTTGATGTCTAAAAGACTTCAAAAAGAATGAGACACTAACGGGAAGAGAGTCTCCCATGCACTCGCCGCCACTTCCAAGTCGTCCTTCACAGTCACAACTTCTTCCAGATCATCCTTGGCACTCTTTCCCTCTTCGTACCGTCGTAGTTCTTCTTCGGCCGCAAGTTTTCTGTACATTCATTAACAGTTCATTACAACCAAGAGTCTTACCCAATTCGAGCAATGAAATCCTCATTGACAC
The DNA here is from genome assembly GCA_034700245.1 of Poikilolaimus oxycercus. NCBI lineage: Eukaryota > Metazoa > Nematoda > Chromadorea > Rhabditida > Rhabditidae > Poikilolaimus > Poikilolaimus oxycercus. Next base: position 4,009 of record JAQIXL010002220.1, on the reverse strand, counting down.
CATCATCACGCTCGCGTCTTCCGGCAAAATCTTCGTCTACCTCTTCGACATCTTCTTTTGTTCCCTCAGTCAGGTCTTCCTCGGTCGGCTTCCATTCTTCATCCTCTTCTCCCTTCTTCGTCCGTTTCTTGACAACTGCTCCTCGTACTTGACTCCTTCGCTTGAGAGTTTTCGAATGCTCAGGAACTACTTCCCTAAACAAAGATTCAAATGAAATCAGGCTGATCACTTTTCCGCTGACGCATCTTTAGCGTCTTCTTTCAGTTTCTGTTCGTGGTAAGTGAGATGGCCGGTCCTGATGGCTTCAGTCGATTCGAGAAGACCATCTATGCCCGCAGTTCGTTTAGGAGCCGAGTCCGACTGAGATGTGGACCTCTCTCCAACAAGCTGAATATTGAACTCTGCCACATGCGATATGAACAGACTTTTTCAGTCAAAGAGCTTGCATGAAGCTCTTCGACCGTTGATCCCAGTGACTCAACAAGACGCTCTTCATCCACATCATCTTCGCCGTCGGAGGATGACACTTCTCCATCCTCCACGGCCAAGCCTTCCAACTCGTCCTCATCCTCGTCACTCATTCTAGGACGAATGTATTTGGGCTCCCCCCATGCTAACTCGATAAGAAGTCGTTTCGAACGACTGTTACTTCACTCTCAATCAGTAGAAGACGTTTATGTCATAAAGAATCGCTTCCGCAATAGATAACAATAGAAGGGAACACTAATTCACCTAACAATAAGAGATCTCCACACCAAACGAAGATTCTATAAGACATCAATGGACGAACGTAGAAAAAGGAGGAATGAGCGCCGTGTGTACAAGAAAGTTCGTCAATTGATCGATCACATCTTCATGAGTTTTGGCTTCGGCGGCTTGAAGGCGGCGCCACGCACCTCTTTGCCCTTCTCCTTCTTCTTCTCGGCTCGAGTGACGAACTCACGCCAGGAGCCGCGACGGTCGTCACGCGACATTTCGTAGTTCTTTGTGAACTCCTCCTCACGCTTTCGCTTCTCGATCGATGCTTGCAGCTCTTCAGCCGCACGACGTCTGAAAACAGTCGATTGTTAGAAAATATCCCCTACTTTTCCTCATTCGCTCTCTCCTCGAGTTGCTTGCGCTTCTTCTCACGATCCGCGAAGACCTTCGTGACCACTTGCCACAAGGCCTTCCTGTGGCCTGCGGTAGTGTCTTCGTCGATGAAGAGATCTTCCTTTCCCTCGCGCTTCAGCTTACGACGTTTTTCTGCCATCTATAAACATCAATCCAGAAGAGATACACTCACGATAATGGCGAGCCGAGCCTGAGCCTCGACGTAGCAATCCTTGCAGCGAGCCAGCTCATCCGGCTCCTCAATTTGCGCAATGGCCCTCTTTAGAACTGCAAAACCGTTCGTTACTTGCCCAAGGAATATCCCAACAAACCGTCGACCAATTAAAACGTCTCAGATGAGCAAAATCCCAAAATTGAGTAACATTGATGGGGAATAAAATTGAAACTCACTATTGAAAGCGATATCCGCCCGTTCCTTATCGTCCTGGTTGCGATCTGGATGGATAAGCAACGAGAGCTTTTTGTACCTCTTCTTCGCATCATCCACCGATGCCTCGTGATCAATTTGAAGTACCTAAAAGATTATGTAAATCGGCAAAACTGTAGTTCAAACCTCAAAAGGATTGAGGTTGAGATAGGTCGAGCCCGGACGAAGGAGGCGGTCGATTTGCTGTTTCGGAGTCAACTTTGAGTCTTCCTTTTCCGTCTCTTTCAACTGAAAGATGAAATGTCGATAAACAAAACAAAACTCACATCAAGATAGAAGCGATCAAAGTCGTCGGACATTGCGCTAGGTTCGCTATTCCTTCGCTGTTGACCTAAAATTTATTTCCCTTTAATCTCGTAGTTGTCAACAAAGTACGCGCAAGATGGAACGCGGAATAAACGACAAGGTGCGCACAGAGAAGAGATGAATGAGCAGAGAGAGAGAGAGAGAGAGAGAGAAGGAAAAGGAAGAGAAGGAGAAGATAAAACTGAGAATTGCTTCTGAACTCGTGTCAAGGTGGAACGGTGCACGATGGCAGTACCGAAGAACAGTCAACAGCTAGGGTTCCGAATCGGTTCGAAAAAATCGGTTTTTCGGTTTACCGGTTTATCGGTTTTTGGAGAAAATCGGTTTATCGGTTTTTCGGTTTATCGGTTTTCTAACAAAAGCGGTTTAAACCGGTTTTTCGGTTTATCGGTTCGGTTTATATGACCTAAAAACCGGTTTTTCGGGCAAAAAATCGGTTTATCGGTTTTCCGGTTTTTCGGTTTATCGGCCTTTCGGTTTATCGGTTTTCAAAAAAAATCGGTTAAAACCGGTTTTTTCGGTTTTCGGTTCGGCTCGGTTCGGAACCCTAGAAACAACAATTCTGCTGATGTTATTGTGTCATGTCAAGTCTAAATGTCACATTTCCTGAATTGTATAGAAGGGTCAAGAACTGTGGCCTTTGATTCTTTCAGGATGGGAGAGCCATGTGGTGCCACGTCTCGGTCGCGATGTCTAGGGGGAAACGTTACGTGCTTTACAAATAGATAGGAGGGCCCATGGGAAAGCCTTGGTATAAAAGAGCGTGAACCATCCGCGAATTTCTCAGCGTCGAAGACCGAATCATTCCAGAGCCTGGGCGTTTTTTCGACATTTCAAGTCTTTTCTCGAGCTTTCAAGACATGGTTTTCAATCTTTCTTGTTTAGATGCTTATCAACTCTTTCGAGGCGACGCCAGAATGTCTGCCTGTGTCCGATGAACTTCTTCACAAAGACAAGCCTGACAAGGACATTCGAGGTCCGCTAACACTTACAGCTGTGAAACAAATGTTCTACATTTTAGAAGGATTTCAATTTCCGAGCATGAGCGAATCATCTGACAAAACGCTGCTCACTGGCCGCCGGTCACCCTCCCTTCCGGCGTTTCGAGAAGGAAAGTCGCCAGACGGCAACAATGATAAGGGACAGCGGCGGGGGTGCACCACCCACGCTGGCAACGTCAAGGACACAGAGACGCTTCCGGTCCGACAGATCCATAGCATCTCGAAGCTTAGTCCGAGAAGTAAGGCAAAGGAGAGCGATTTGGAACAAATCCGAAGAATCCATCAACACCTTCGAAATAGTATTGACAGCATTGATAAGGCATGGCTCGATGTTGAAATGCAGCAGCTTGTCATCCTTGCGGCGGTCAATACTACATCGAAAGAGAAAACTGAAGCCCAACTCGAGAAGATTCATCTGTCTATTGAAGTTCTCAACGAAGCAATTCAGTATGAGAAGCGTCGATGGAATTTGGCGAACTTGCTCGAAACACTTTGGGACAACGAAGTGGCCCTGCTTCACATGGGTCACAGCACGAAAGCGGCCAACGAGCTCAGTGATGAGTTCCTTCAACGAGTACGAAAGTTGCTTTACCCGAAGGTGACATCCAATCTGCCGACAATTCGTCTATTTCGCGTCTTTACAAGCGTCTTAGAACCACGAAATACAGAAAGCAAAATGAAATCAAGCCCGACTGAATAGAGAGCCACAGCGGGCCCAGCTTTATTGGATCACGAGGGCGACACATTGAGAGAAGACCCGTTTCGTGCTGTGCATTGCAATAAACTACGAATTTATCCAAAAATTTGACTCACAGCACAAGGCAATTTCACAAGAACAAGTAGTCCTTGTGGATCGTAACTTTCGTAGACTTCTCCAACACCTTCGTAGATAACTGGAGGAGAAGAGCGTGAATAGGTGGAACATGGAAGACACGAATGGCAATTGTGATACTGCTGCTGCGCTGAAGCTGGAACCAAGACTTGCGCACCGCCGGGAACTCCTTGAGGGTAGCCAGCAGGTCGAGTATTCGACGAAGCCTCGTACGCATAGCCTGAAGTTTGAGTATGAGCTGGAACCAAGACTCGCGCACCGCCGGGAACTCCTTGAGGGTAGCCAGCAGGTCGAGTATTCGACGAAGCCTCGTACGCATAGCCTGAAGTT
>JAQIXL010002219.1:0-13877 GCA_034700245.1 Poikilolaimus oxycercus | reverse complement strand
TGATGCTGCGCTCGCTAAAGAGTTGCCTAACATTTCATGTTATCATTCTGCTGAGCACTCATCAATAAAGTTAGGAAAGCCACTGTGAACAGAATTTTTTTTTATACCAAAGGAAGATTGAGCCTGCCCTCGAGTCAGCACTTGCACACCTCGAGAAGGTCGAAGTCGACGCGGCGGTAGTACTCATCGAGTTCTTATGAAATGTGTGGAGTGGAAGCGTCACTCACTGTACTCCTCGTTGGGTTCGATCAGCATCGCGTCGAAACCGTTTTCGCGCATGTGGGGCAGTAAGGGGCGGCGTTGTCCGCGGCGGCTAGGCCACAATACTCATTCTGAAGGGACGACCATGGTGAAGGAGGCCGAGGGACGAGAAGAGGGTCATCGCGGCGGCAGAGCGTCCGCGCCCGTCGTGTCCCTGGTCTTCCACGACCACACTCACATCGAAGATGAGAGCCGCCGGGGGCCTGAAACAGCTTCAAGCATCCAGCATGTTATCAAACCAGTTGAAGGCGAAGTGCGTGGCGCGAGGACACTCTGAAATGGCTTCATTGTAAGCGAAGAGTCTATTGCAGATCGGACAGTCATTTTTTATAAAAAGAAATGAGAAAGATACACATCGGTGTGCAACGACACGACGAGGAGGACAATGATGGAACGAGGTTACGGTATTCTCTCGTTTACGCCATACGCTACATTCAAATCACGCCAACCAACGCTACATTTTAGGTTGCCCGTGAGATGTCAGTATTGCTAATGGCGCAGCCGCGCGCGACAGTTTGTTTTTGTTTTCGTGAGAACCTTTTGTGAAACTATAATCGATGTAATTAATTTTAGAACAAATGGCTTATGGAAGCATGTGGGGCGTGAACGGCAGTCAGCCGTTGGATCTTTCTGAATTGCTCGAGCCGATCGTCGTACGTTTTATCTTTCGTTTTCTTGAACGGTGTTGCCGCAGGATGTTGAACGTCGTGCGATTGCCATAACTTCATTTGCCGGAGAAGGGCTAATTCGTCAATGGGCTGTGTGCTTCAAGTCGGCCACGACCTGGCCTCGCGAGCCGCCTCCTATCGAAGATATCGTGCGTTCTTCCATCGTGTTTTCGACTTTCAACGAATTTAGACTTACACGGGTGATCATCAGCTCTTCGCTATTCATGAAGACGCCTACGAAAGAGGACGTGGCACATTCGTAAGATTGCTTTTTAGTGCGAACGAAAGTTGCAGACGTCGCGATCGGAGGAAGCGCGCTTCAAGACACGTGAACGCCCTATGGGCAGCATGGTGTGCTTCGCCGAATCGGACGTGAAGAGGGGCGTCGTGATGAGGTGCAATGAGGAAAAAGAAATGCCGGGTTATGCTTGCGGCGGAGGTGGCTTCTTGGAGGTTTGTTAAACTACAAAGTATTTGATTTGTTCAGATGCGTGTGGAATGCGTCGGCTACGACGAGAACATTGTCTGGACAGAAAAGTTTGGCTACCTGAGCACGCTCCCAGCGCGTAATTCGATGCGCATCTTTCGTCGCCGCATCCTGCGCCGAGATGTAGCAGCCTACGGCACAGTATCTGTTCGAGTTGTCGGCGAGGAGGACGTTCTCAAACAGAGCAAGGATTCACTGGATGCGACGAAGTGCACAATCTCTGTCAAGTTCGTCGGTTTCGAGACTTGCGGAGTGAACCGTGACATGCAGGAGCTGGTTGCAAAGGCGGCAAGTGAATTCTTGATTACGATTTGTTTAGCCGTGGAATCAAGGACGAGCCTATTTTACGATCGGGTGACCATGTCTTGGATGAGACTATTCGTCAAAAAGAAGAGGAAGAAAAGACATCAAAGGCCGTGAAGGCGAAATCGGTAATCTGGACAATTTTAGCTATGAACTTTTTTCAGATCTTGGTACCTGGACACAAGGGCTTTATCACGGATCTGGACAAGATGCACTGGCCTGAACATCCGGAGTTGCGTCTAATCGTCCCTCTTCTGGCTTCCAACGAGTTGGCCGGCGAACTGGCGAGGGCGGTGCAGTTCGACGGATTCTTATCCATCTACGACCCGACTCTCTTCCTCGTGCGCTCGTGGCTCAAGCTTCGCGATGCTGACGAGCAGCCCATCGGTCTCAAGGTTGAGAGTCACGACGGAATTAAGATGGTTTGTGGTGAGGAGTTGTAACAGTGTTTGCAGATGATGACAGATGTCTCTATGATCGCCATCTACCAAGCGACATTTCCCGTGCCGTTCTATTTTTCGGACGAGTACAATTCGCCTATTTGCGATCCGGACGGAGTGTAAGCTTGAAATAGCAAGGAACTGCTTTAGTCTGACGTTCTTGGACAAGTGGAGGGGCGATCTCGACAAGATCGAAGTCCTTTTCGTCGAGCTTCGTGATACTGTCACATCATCTTACCCGAAGTTTGCCATCGCGGCACTGGCTGGCGAGACCAGGAAGCAGTTTGAGCATTGGTTCGCCTATCTCCCTGAGGTTTGTATTCTAGCATTTACTCGAAATACCAATTTAGGAGCAGCGCCGTGTCAAGGGTCAGGGAGTCGTGTTGAGCGACGGTCGAAGTCTCTTTGATGCTCAGCTGCCTTACACAACAGTTCGTTCCGATGGCTCGGGCGACCCGTGGCCGGTTGGTCAGCTTTGCGACTACGTCGCTGAAGTGAGGCTGAACACTAAGTGAGTTTCTTTTGGAGTTTGAAAGACGTGTTTAGGAAGCGACTTACTTTCATTGTTGTCAACGCAAAGTGTGTCGAATTAAAGGAGGTGACAGCGATCTCGAGTGAGCAAGGATCCACTGTAAGAATGAAGCACTATCTCGAATGACTGAGACATTCAGTTCAAGGTGACGCTGCGCGCATTCGCGGCTCCCTGGAAGTTGACCACAAAGCTTCTGCTCGATGGTGGTGTCTTTGGACTCATCGATGATCCCATGCAGATTCTCAACGGCATCACTTCTAATTCCAGGTACATATAAATCTTTCGTTGGTGCAGTTTGTCTAGTGTTACGGCGAGGATTCGCGAAAATCAAAAAGGCTCAAAGTCGAGGACTAAATTCTACCTCATCGAGAAACTCTCCGTGGTTGGTTTTGTAGCTTTCAACACAGTGCTCAGGATCTTTGCCGTGGCGACGATGCGTGAGTCCGGGAAACTTCTCTCCTAAGCTCGACAACTTATTATTTATTATTCTTGTTACATTATATTGTTTCCGCCAATAAAGTTTTTGCGCGGTATTCTTTACGAAATGCGTCCAGGCCTCTATCATGATGCCTTCCGGCAGGACTACCTTCGCTTCTTGTTTTTTTGAGCGCCGATTAAAGAGAGTCGCTTACAATCAGACTGGTGGTTTTCAGTTTCCGATATTGTTGCTGTTGAGAACTTATCGAACGCGGCCAATATGGGAACGAGGATTGTATCGAAAACGCAATTGAATCGCTTAATGCAACTGCTACCAATGAAGGATCGCGTCTTGGTTTCTTCATTCTTGTTTCTTCTCTTCAACACTTTTCAGGTCACATACGTGTGGTATGATCAAAACTCGTCTCTCCGATCCAAGCTCCAAATTCTGGACAAGAAACCAAACACTCTGAAAGGCACGTGTCTTCTTCAATTACTCTTTCAGATATTCCTACTATCGACATCTTATGTTCCCAAGATGGCAATTCGTCGAAGTACACGGAGATCTTCCTGCGCCCTATCTCCATGTGCGAGAGCCCGGTGGAGCCCGTTGGTCGTGCTTGGATCGTGCTTTGCCAGTGCATTTCTGCCACTGAAGAACGTGCTACTTTTGGAACGTCGACGGGCCAGTTCAGCAGTGAGTGATTTCACTACATCACTTCTTTTCCTTGTGCGGTTTAGACTTGGATGCTGTTCCCGGTGTCCGAGATATCTTGCAAGTGGAGCAGAGGGATGAGTTGCAAGAAGCTGCAAACATTCCAAATGCGTTTTCCACCCAAGTCAAGTCTCCCACTGAGAATCGTTCGCAGGAATTGGAATCACTCCTTTCGAATGTGGCGATTCAGGTAGTGAATAGTTTCCTCCTGGTCATATTGCTGAAATGCTCAAACTTTGTTGAAAGGTAGAATAATTGGAGTTCTTCTTCGCAGGATCAGATTGGAGTGGATGAAGTGGACAACGCTCATCGTGGAAGACAGCCTGAAATTCTGCCTAGTGTCATTCCAGAAGAGAATCAGTCCAACATTGACGCTGATGATGAAGGTTTGGGTAGTTTCATCGTATGCTTTATCTCGGGATTGTTTTAGACGGGTCCTGGTCCAAGAGGGAGGTGGAGGACCCACCAAACGAATACACGCCCTTGGCGGCACCTGGTCGAGTTCGACGTGGACGTGGAAATGCTCGTGGCGGCCTACAGCTGAAGGCCTGGGAGCTCTATGGAAAGAGGAAGATCAACAAGATCAGGGGAAGGCCCTTCGACTCCCTCCAGGGCAAAGAGGACGTTTGTGATTTCTTTCCCGCAGTTTTCTCTTCAGAATCTCATCTACGACTGGTCGCACATTCGAGAGAACGGAACTTATGACTGGTTCACACCCGGCCATACGCCTCAGAGTTCGCCCAAGAACTCGGATGAGGAGACTTTCCCCTCGTCGAAGATGTGGAGGGACGGCGGTCCTATGACCTGGAAGGTGGAGGAGAACGGAACTGGCTCCATGCCCGCACATCTGCGTTACGTTGATGGAGTCACCAAGGTGATTCTCTCTATCTCTCCTCATCGAGGCTTGCAGATTGTTACCCGCAAACAAAGGCAGCAGAAGGAAATTGAAGCACTCTATGCTCGTATTCGTGAACGCAAGCTAGGCCGCGGCGGCTTCTCTCGAGGTCGCGGTGACGGAGGCTTTTCTCGTGGTCGTGGCACGAACAACTATCGCGGAGGAGGAGGCGGTTTCTCTCGTGGAGGTCCTAGTGGTGTTGCGCCCTCTCGCGGCGGAGGAGGCGGTTTCTCTCGTGGAGGCCCTAGTGGTGCTGCTCCCTTTCGCGGCGGCACTCAGGGTGGATACTCTTCGCGTGGCACTGGAGGTCCCGGCCCATCTGGTTTCAATCAACGTCGTTAGCCTTCTATTTGGTTTTCTTATTATTGGGAAGTTTGAACATCATCTTTAGCGTAATAATGTTATTCGTCACCTTTTTTAAATTGAAATGTTGAAGTTTTTTGTTAGTCTTTCTCTTTTCAACCTCTCTCCTAAAAAGAATTCTTTTTAGCTGACACGTTGTTGCTGTTATTTGTTAAGCACTTCGTGCAGAGTAATAAAGGTGGAAGAGAAGTTGAGTTCGCGGGACAGCCACAGAATCATGAGAGGTGCTAGTCGTGTCAGACATCCAAGTCTAAACAAATATTTTTCTCTTTTCTTGTTGTTTTGGTATGTCGTCGTTGTCAGAGGTAGTGGTGCTGAGGAAAAGTATCGCTCCCTCTACTTCTGTTCCTTTCGATGAGATAGTTGAATGAAAGTTTTCGAAGGAAGGCCAACGGACGAGGTTTCCCTTTCGATCCTCTGTTTACCTTAACTTGACTCAAGAGTATCAAAATGTCGAGGTTGAGGCGTAAAGAGGGCGATCGAGTCGGATTATGCGAGGCGACGAGGGAATAGCCTCGACGAGAAGGGGCAGACGAGGCTGGCAGAGACCGGTTCCCTCGCCTCCATCCTCCTCTCGACGTGGACAGGCAGAAGGAGGAGGCTCTCTGGAACACAACTCCCTCCTATCAACAAGAAGACTTCTCTGAGAAGAGACACGCTCTGATCGGACGATGAATTCGCCGAGTGGCCGGTGGCGTCTCCTCTCTCTTCTCCGAGTCGCCTCGCCGCTGACCGCCGCCTCGCCGTTCCGTTTGCTTTCTTCTCTTCTTCTTCTTCTTCTTCTTCTTCTCTTCTTCTCAAGACGGACTCGCCCCTGATGATGCCCGTGGCCCCTCGAGGCTTTCCTCCATCGCCTCGTCATCATCGCCCTCTGAGTCATTTGTTCGTCGTCCTCGCGCCCTCCCTGCCGAGTGGGATGGCAGCAGGCTCCTTCCTTCCCCTTTTTCCTTCTCTCCTCAAGGCGGTCTGTCGTTACGTGCCGTGAGTGTGGGGCGAGAGACGACGATCCTCGTCGCGGGGGGAAATAGCGTGTGATCGGGGGAAGGGAGAAGGGGAAGGGAAAGGGAGAAGAGAAGGCAGACGACCTCCACCGCGTCGCCGTCACTGCGGCCGAAGACCAGAAAATAGTCCTCGGACGCCGCGTCGACTTGCGCCATGTTCTCGGCTCGCTTCTTCGGCTATTTGCCCTTGGTGATCCGAGGGGAGACGGGTTTACGGTCCTGGGAAGGGCTCCTTCTTGGGAATCTCGCCTTTCATTTGCAAATCCAGTCGCTTTTCTCCCGTCTTCTCCGTCTTTTCGTGGTCTCCTTCTCAAGAAGTTGTTGAATGGCCGAGTTGAACATGTGTTGTGGCTCTCTGAACATCTCCTTCTCCAGACCAAACTATGAGGTATGTGAAGCCCTTTGCCAGTTCTTTCGATGGATAGAAAGTGTGAAGAACGATAAGATCAAACCTTGAGAGAAAAGAGGTGCCCCAAGAAGAAGAAGAAGTGGTGAATTGTGTCCGTCGTTACCATTCCTCGAGCCGTCGTTGATTTCCCTTTGAGTGCCGTCTCCCGACTTGTAGTGGAAGAGTCTCTCCCCTCCCCTCTCTGGCGTCATGATCCTGGTTAGTCTTTCATTGAACCCCGTCCTCACTTGGTTTCATTTTCGTTGACTCTTCGACTCGCAGCTGGCGAGTCTTCTTCACTCCGTCTTCAACTACTGCACTTCTCCTCTCTTCCTCTTTCTCTTCTTCTTCTTCTTCTGCTTATTTGATTTCTTCCGTCTGCCCCGTGTGATTCCTTCTTCAAAGGTCGGTTCGCCCCACGTCTCGGAGACCTGTTCCCCTTCGCCCTCTGCCTTTCCATGTTTCCTTGCTCATCGTTCTTTCCAGGGCCTCGAGCGGACGGCCGAGAAGAAGAGCGCAGCCAGGATGGGCTCCCTCTATCGTTCCGAGGAGATGCGCTTCTGCCAGCTGATCGTCGAGAAGGACGCCGCCTTCACTTGCGTCGCCGAACTCGGCAAGCATCCCTATGTCCAGTTCAAGGATGTTCGTTGTCTCTCAGAGAAGAGGAAGAGTTTAGTTGAACGCGGATGTGAACGCCTTCCAGAGAATGTTCGTCCGCGACATTCGACGCTTCGATGAAATGGAGAGGAAACTTCGTGAGAGAAGAGGAGTGAAGAAGAAGTTGCAGGCTTCCTCGAGTCCCAGATCACGAAGGATCAGATCTCCCTCGTCACTTCCAGGGACGACGGAGACTACACCATCATGCCCACTGTCGACCTCAACCAACTCGAGGTCCTCCTTCCTCACTAAACATGACCTTATCTTCCTTTGGCCAGCGATTTTGACGAAGGGCTGAAGAGAGATCGCGACGAAAAACTCGCGCATGAAATCACGGTTGAATGGTCGTCAGGCTTTTGTCGCCGAGGAGAGGAAGAGGGGAGGGGGGGGGGAGGAACCCGTTGGTGACAGCCGTCCTCATCGCCGATTATCGTTCACGCGAGTCTCTCTTCTCTAATCCTCGCGCAATTCGGACATCCCCACAAGTGCCATCGATGAAGGAAAGAAAGAAGAAGGATTTAGACGACGCTCGTCGACCTGGAGAGGGACGTGACGAACATGAACGAGAGCGACGCCCTCCTCAAGAGGAACTTCGTCGAGTTGAAGGAGTGGGAGGCGATCCTCGAGAAGACCGACGAGTTCTTCGCCGGAGTTCGTCCTTCTTCGACAACCTTGCAAGGAGTTTCAGGGCATGGATGATCAGGCGCAGATGGAATTGGAACAGGCCGAGGCCGAAGGAGACAACATCGTCTTGAGGGAGAAGGCGCCCATTGGGTGAGGTTATCTCATGAAGGGAAAAGATGGATGCAGTTACTCTGTCGGAGTCATCCGTCGTGATCGTGTGCCGGCCTTCGAGCGCGTCCTCTGGCGAGCCTGCCATCACACGGCTTACGTGCGAGCTTCTGAGATCGAGGAACAACTCGAGGATCCCGATACCGTAAGACAGAAGCGAGTGAGGGAAGAATCTTGCAGGGAGAGCGTGTGGAGAAGTCGGTCTTCATCGTCTTCTTCAAGGGAGATCGTCTCAAGAACATCATCGACAAGGTGAAAAGAAAGGAAGGAAGAAGGAGGAGTTGCAGGTGTGTGACGGCTTCAAGGCGAAACTCTACAACAACTGTCCGAGGACGACGAAAGAGCGACAGGCGGCCCTCCTCGATGTGCGAGCTCGCATTCAAGACCTCAACACCGTGAGTCGAGCATTGGGCAAGAGTTCTTCTCGTTCAGGTCTTGGGACAAACTCGCGAGCATCGTTATCGTGTCCTTCAAGCTGCTGGAAACAATCATCAACGCTGGCTCAAGCAGGCGAGTAAAGGAAGGAAATTGGAAGAAGAGGAGAAGTTACAGGTTCGAATGCAGAAGTCTGTCTACCAGAACTTGAACTATTTCACCTTCGACGGCATCGGACGCTTCTTCGTGGCCGAGTGCTGGATTCCCCTCAACGACATCGACAATGTCCGCGAGGCCCTCGAACGAGGAGCTGTGAGTCCTTTTCCTTCTTTTTGTTGTTGTCCTGTAACTCCTTCTTCCGGTTCATGAGTAATCTCCATGGAGGTATTTATGTCAAAGGAGGGAAGGGGTGTTTGTTTCCCTTCTCCCCTTGCTCGTTTCCTTCACTGAGAAAGGGGTTAATCTCTCGTCTCGAAGGCAAAGCTTCTGGGTAAACCTCCTCCTCCTCCTCTTGGTGATCAAATCTCGAACTCCAACGAACAAGAAGAACTTCTCAAGTTGTGAAAGAGGGAGTTCAGGAGTTGAGTGGAAGCACCGTCCGCCCCGTTCTGAACATCCTCGAGACCCACGAGACCCCTCCCACCTACAACAAGACGAACAAGTTCACAGCTGTCTTCCAAGGAATTGTGGACTCCTATGGAGTCGCCACCTATCTCGAACTCAATCCTGGTGAGGAGACTCGAAGAGAAGAGAGCCGTTCAGCCCCGTACACGATCATCTCCTTCCCCTTCATCTTCTCGTGCATGTTCGGAGACCTCGGCCACGGCTGCATCATGTTCTTCGCCGGCCTCTTCTTGGTCCTCCGAGAGAAGGCGCTTCTCGCCAGGAACATCAAGGACGAGATCTTCAACATGTTCTTTGGAGGTCGTTACATCATCCTCCTCATGGGGCTCTTCTCCATTCACGCCGGCTTCATCTACAATGATCTCTTCGCCAAGTCCATGCAGGTTCGAGATGTCCCGAGTCCCTCAAAGACCTCTCTAGATCTTCGGGAGTGCGTGGCGCAATCCTTACTCCAACCACACTCTCATCGAGATGATGCATCAAGAAGAAGTGAGCAAGAAGGAACTCTTCCTCGAGGTTCTTCTTTCTTCTTTGCAAGAGGAAATTCTAGGTGAACCCGGAGTTCGGCTTCTCTCAGTCCCACGGTCCTTACTGGTTCGGCGTGGACCCGATCTGGGTGTTGGCGGACAACAACAAGCTCACCTTCCTCAACTCCATGAAGATGAAACTCTCGGTGATTGTCGGCATCGCTCAGATGACCTTCGGAGTCATTCTCTCACTCAACAACTACAGGTGAGAGAAGGAAGAGGGAGAGGGGTTCAGATTCTTCAAGTCCAAGATCGAGATCTACACGGTGTTCATCCCTCAGATCCTCTTCATGGCCTGCATCTTCATCTATCTCTGTCTTCAGGTTCTTCTTCCTCCTTCAAGAGAGAGAGAGAGAGAGTGTAGATCTTCTTGAAATGGATCTTCTTCTGGGTGAAGAGGGAGTACATCTTCGGCAATCTCTATCCCGGATCCCATTGTGCTCCTTCACTTCTCGTGAGTCCAAGAGAGAAGAAGGAGAAGAAGGAGTTTAGATTGGTCTCATCAACATGTTCATGTTTAAATCTCGACAAACGGGATTTGTAGACTTGAACGATGTGAGTTGCTTCTTCTTGGAAGAATTCCCATTGGAATAGGTGAGAGGCAACAGGACTCACAACGGGGAGACCTTCACTCAATACGGGGAACTCGATGTTTGCTATCTGAATCAGTGGTATCCTGGACAGGTCAGTCGCCCTTCTCTCTTAGAACATCTGCCCTCAGAGCATCATCGAGGCGATCCTCGTGCTCATCGCCGTCGTCTGCATCCCCGTGATGCTCTTCGGCAAGCCCGTCTACTTCCTTCTCGAACAGAAGAAGAAGAAGGCCGCCCTCGGAGACAACATCGTCAGTCTTCTCCAAGACAAAATCTCCTTGCAGAGTGTGAGGGCGAACATGAACACCGAGGACACGGAGGTCATTATCAATGGGAATGGAACGGCAAAGAAGGAGGAGAAGCCCGCGGGACATGGAGGAGATGAGCATCACGACGAGGTTCAGCTTCCTCTTCCTCTTCCTCATCCCCTCTCAGGCATTCGGGGATGTGATGGTCCACCAGGCGATCCACACCATTGAATACGTCCTCGGCTGTGTCTCCCACACGGCGTCCTATCTTCGACTCTGGGCCCTCTCCCTTGCCCATGCTCGTGAGACTCCTTTCTTCTTCCAGAAAAGAACCACTTTTCAGAGTTGTCCGAAGTGTTGTGGTCAATGGTGCTCACTCAAGGTTTCGCCCTCGATGGCATCCCCGGCTACATCGCCCTCTACGTGAGTCTTCTTCCACTGTTACAGTATCCCTTCTTAGATCATCTTCTTCGTGTTCGGAGTGTTGACGGTGTCGATCCTCGTTCTCATGGAAGGTCTCTCCGCCTTTCTCCACGCCCTTCGTCTCCACTGGTAAGTTCAGAGTTGAAAGTCTTGAAGAAAGATTGCTCAGGGTGGAGTTCCAAAGCAAGTTCTACCTCGGCCTCGGCTATCCCTTCCAACCCTTCCACTTCAAGGAAGTCCTCACGAGGGCTGAGGGCGGACCCGGTGCTTAAGCTTGCCTCTTCTCCCCGCCTTCTTCTTGCCTTCTTCACCCTATTGCATCCCCGTGTAGTTCTAGCCCTTTGTTGTGGGTATCCCCAGAAGCGAACGAGCGAGCCTCTCCCCCCCCCCTTCCATAGACATTCTAGCATGACATTCTGATGATATTTCCTGAAGAGGAAAAGCCAAACTGTAAGAAGAGAAGTTTGTGGACACCGGTGACTGAATGCTCTTCCTCGAGAAAGCAGAGACACTTCTTCTTCTCTCCTTTTGTTTCAACATAGAAAGAAGAAATAAAGCACGATTTATATCGTCGTCTTGGAGACTTCGTCGTGTCTTAATTAGATTTGAACTATTCTCTAAGAAGAAGAAAAAAGAAGAGAAGCACCGGATACACAGAAACAAGACTTGACAGGTCCGAGGAGGAGAAGGAGAGGAAAGCACGAGGTGGAGACTCATCGGAAGTAGTACTTCTGGAGACGGACACGGTCCTTCAAGGGAATCGCCAGAAGTCCCCAAAAGGCCGAGAAGCGAGTCAATCCGGGAGCACTGAAAGGAGCTTGAAGGAGAGGAGGAGGACGTACTCGATGAGACCGACGGCCCTTCCCGGAATCCAGGTGGAAGTGTCGACGAGGCGGATGGAAGCCGTCGCTCGGTCGAAGAAGAAGA
Source organism: Poikilolaimus oxycercus (assembly GCA_034700245.1). Taxonomy (NCBI): domain Eukaryota; kingdom Metazoa; phylum Nematoda; class Chromadorea; order Rhabditida; family Rhabditidae; genus Poikilolaimus; species Poikilolaimus oxycercus. Next base: position 2,241 of record JAQIXL010002219.1, on the reverse strand, counting down.
GGCGTCCCGCGTCGTCTCTGCCCAAGGCCCACGGCCTCTCTCCGATGTAGAGACGACGGCGATCAGCCACTTCGTGTTCCCTCACCGAGACCTAGAAGGGAATGAGAAGAGAGAGGAAGGAGACGAACAAGCCAGACGAAGTTCTTTCTCCCCTCGACGATGAGGAGTTGTGTGATGGGGCCGATGACGGAGAAGGCGAGCATGTCCACGTGACTCTCCGACAACTTGTACAACAACTCCGTCCACACTCCTTGAGGAGTCAATTCATAGAGAGCTGAGAAGATCTGAAGAGATTCGAAGGGGGAAGGGGGAAGGGAGACCTCGCCGAAGATGGAGAGGTAGATGTTCTCCGAGTGAGAGATGGAGATCCTCTCCGAGTGGACTGTCGAGTCCCTCACCCATTTGGGGCCTTCGATCTTTCCTTGATACTCGAGGTCCTCCGAGAACTTGACGATGTGACGTTGCCATTGACCGTCTTCGCCTCGGACTTGCATCAAGACGAGGACATAGTCGTTGAAGAAGAGCGGAGACTGCGGCTGCTTCCAGTTCTCTTGCCACACCTGAAGAAGTCTTCTCGAGAAGAGAACAAGACCTTCTTCACTAATTGGGAGTCGAAAGTGAAGAGAAGAAGCCCGTTCTTCTCGTCTGTCACGAGGAGTCTCCCCGAAGGAAGCACCAAGGCGCCCGTCGCATATCCAATGTCGCCCTCTCCCACGACCACGCTCTCCACGTTGCCCGACAATCTGCCAACTCCAACGCTTTCTTTTGATGGCCTACGTGACATTGGGTAGTTGAGTGGGTTGAGAATCTCTTCTGTAGAAATAGTCCTGCGCGCCGCGCTCCTCTCTCAATCTGCACGGGGACTCCCTTGACAAGAGAGACTCACGCCCTGACCACCTCGTCATGTGCCTGGTTGATGGCGCTCTGCTTCTCCGACAGCTTCTCCACCAGATTCAGAGCTTCGTTTGTCGTCTTCTGCAGAGAGACGCCGTTTCCCTCAAGACAAGACAGACCTGGAGATTCCTTTCATAGTCGTCGATGTTGAAGGAGTTGAAGGAGTCCCCTTCAAAACGCGTTCGCTTTTCTGGCTCCTTTTGGCTCGTCAACTGGAGAAGGGAAGTCTCTTTCACTTCAAGACCAACCTTCGTCGACTCGACAGTCGGCGCACCCGAAGAAGAGTCCTGAGAAGCGAAAGCTGCATCGATCGGCTTCTCGGAGACTGTCTCTTTGAGAGTTTCTTCCTTCGGATTCAGAGATCCCTCGAAGTTCTCCACTTGGATGGAAGTGTCTCCATTGAGAGACGACGAAGGCGCCGCGTCATCAGGCTTGTAGAGGATCTCGGCGGCGCCGTTCTCTTTCGTCAACTCGATGGTTGGCGTGCTTGAGTGAGCTCGTTCCTCGCGTTCCAAGACTCCTGAAGGGACACCTGGAATGCCTTTCTTTACTTCCTCGCCTACTCTTCTCAGAAAGATGTCCATTCGAGACGGGCTTCTCTCCAAAAACGGAGACGGAAATCGAGGTCTCCTCTGGCGCTTTCGGGGTGACGGGTGTCTGTGGTGTCGACCCGACGGCATCGTCGCGGATCCAGACGATGTCCTCGTCGTCGGCCATCACCTCAAAAAGTTTACAGATAACAAAGGTGAAAAGCAGCAAAAAGACGAGAGAAGGGGGAGTACAGGTGGAGAAGTCGTTGCGGGGGTTTGATGGATCAATTTTCGTCTTCTCGGCCATGGCGCAATGGCGAGGGCGCAGAAGAAGCGGGGGCTCGCCCTCGGCCATTACAGCGCTCAAGGCGCCAGCCGGCCTCTCTTCGTTATTTTTTACATCCCGACACGAGGCGGCCACTCTTCTAGCCTCGACCATGCAACTCCTCGATCGCGCGCCAAAACCACGCGGTTCAACATTCGAATGTGAGAGAAGAGTCAAACTCCGTCAGCATCGGCCTTATACGAATCGTCGCCGCGGTCCATTTCTTCTTTTCAGACCAAGGCGACACATACCGCACACGAACAAAACAAGAAAACACTCTTCGCCTTCTTTCACGGAGTCGACAGAAAAAAGAAACTTTATACACGCCTCATCCTCCTCACCATTTGTGGCCCTAAAGAGGGCCGTTGGGTTGGTAAGTATATGAGCGAAGTCGGTGACTTAGCCGCCGAATCCATAGAGAGTGCGGCCTTGGCGCTTGAGGGCGTAGACGACGTCCATGGCAGTGACGGTCTTGCGCTTCGCGTGCTCGCA
>JAQIXL010002218.1:0-13882 GCA_034700245.1 Poikilolaimus oxycercus | reverse complement strand
GGCGAGGTGTGATTTCCTTAATACGAAGGTTCCTCGCCCTTCTTCACCGGCAAGACGCGCTTCGCATGTGCGAAGACGTCCTTGCCGGTCTTCCATATCGAATGGATTCACTCGTCGAGATTTCTAGTTTGAGGGCCCCAAAACTTCTCTCTACAGTGAAAAGCCATCCAAGACGTCTCGTCCATGTCGACGTTGTCCAAAGAAGCCGACGCCATCGCGTCGAGCTGCGATAATTTCATCGCTTCCCTCAAGGAGCTTCTTGTTGCCCCGAAGAGGGCAGGGTTCGCGGTAGTGCACGACCATCTTCGAGACGCGCTGTCACGGTTGCGAGCCTCGGACATCTCAGCGAGATGGCATCTCATCGAGAGGACCGAGTTTCTCGAGAAGACGCTTAGGATCCGCGGTGGTCTTCGTCGTCTTCTTCTTCAACCGCGAGTTGCCGCCGCTCTTCGTCTCGCACACCGACGGGAGAAGACGTCATCGACGAAGGAGGCGAGAGAAAGAACCTCTTGACAAAGCACTCGGAGATGCTCAACGAAATGAAGTCCGTCATTTCGAGAATCGGGCGTTTCATCGAGGAAGCCTCTCGCCGTGAGGATCGCATCGTGGAACTTCTTAAGACCGCCGCCATCCTCGACAATGTGGGCATGCACTTTGCTCCTCCCTTGTCATAAGCTTCTCGTTCTCTGCCTTCACTGTAATGGTCCTTCTATTTGGTGAAGCAAACTCTCTTGGGTTGGTTTAGTTATGCATGTTCTTGCTTGTGTGGCGCGTGCTCTTTCATCGAAGAGGGGCAAAATATAAAGGCTTTTGAAAGGGACTCCATTTCGTCCTTCTCGGTCTTGAGAGAAGGGAGAGAGGTAAAGATTGAGCCTTTGCTTCCCACGGGAGATCTTTGCATGTTCCCAGCTCATTTTGAGTTCGCGATATTTCGGGGACAGTTCGCGATAATTTGGCATCCAAAGTCGAATTATCGCGAGAATATCTCGAGATATTCTCGCGATAAGTTCGAAATTACTACGGCGGCTGATAAGGAGGTATCCGACGTTCTAAAAATTCGGTAGCCAAGTTATTTCAAACTTAAAAATCGAAGCAAATAAGAGGCCAATTGACTTGTTGCATTGTAAGGATTTATACATTTCGCCAAATTCAAAATCAAGCAATGAGCCTTCATCCTCGCCATATTGCAATTCGTGATCAATATGTATTGCTCTAAACGACTTTTTTATGGTTTGTTTATCATATCAAAAAAGGCAATGCAAAAGCATTCATTGAAATTCGAAACCCCTCATAAATCAAACATTTTTAGGCAGGATTTGTGTTCTATCCTAAGCCTTATTAGCTCAAGAGTAATGGTGTTCGAAAAAAGGAAAGGGTTGCATGACATAAAAAAAGCAAAGGGCGACACATGAAATAAACACTAAACTCACCGAAAAACATCCTATTGCACTTGTGCCAAGTGAGGCAGTACCATAATCAACAAAATAAGAATAGGTGCCGTCGTCGGTACATGTAAGCGAAATCGATACGGTCGGCAATATTGCGTAAGCTGCTGCGGTGTTTTCAATCTTAAATCTGGATTTTTCGTCATCATTCGTGAAGTTGTATTATATCATTGACTTTGTGCTTATAGTGGATATAATTAATTGAAACGCTATTGAATATGGCAATTCTTTTGAAACGACGAAATGTTTTCTCAATCTATGATCGTGTGGATTTTTGCAATGTGTACAATAGAATAAATCACTTACATAAATGAACGCATTCATGCGCGGGCTTTGAACGCGACAAACGGCAGTTACAGTTCGACAGCCGTCTTCGCTTGTTCCGTACGTTACTTCGTCGAAATCCTAAGGTTTATGTTGATAATTTTTCGTGACCGTTCTGGGACAGAACACGGCGTGATTACATACTCAAAGGATTAAAAGCATTTGAACAAATAGTTTGGATTTTTTTTGATAGGATGACATTCAAGATTCTTTTCGGGCGATGGGTATTTTTAGAGGAGATCTACAATAGGTATAATTTTTTTGCCTGCATATGCGCATTGACTTTCTCATTAACTGCCTTTTGTTATTGAATTGCTAGAATTCCTACTTGCTGAACGGCGTCGGGATATGGATATGGAAGGACCAGCATTTTTGTCGTTACAACATCTGGACAGCGAAAGCAGAGTGGCGTTGGTGGTCCCTCAGTTGTGGTCTCCTCAGTCTCCATTTCACTCGTCGTCGTTAATTCCATTGACGTTGTTGTTTCATACTTGGCCGTTGTCGTTGTTCTTTCTGTTGTGAACACAGATGTCCTGGATGACTCTACCAATGTTATCCAGTTGTCATGGTAAAAGAAGTAAAAAACACTTACCTGTTGCTGTCGTGAAGGTTGTCATCTCTTTTTCAGGCTTCTTAGTTGGCACACTAACTAAAACTTTTTTAAAAGTTGACGAATATTTGACGCTACCGATTGGCACTCCGACATCGTGAGTTGGTGCGCATGAGTGAGTCGGTCTCGAAACAACAAGAAGCAAGGATGTGATGACACGCGGATTCATTTTCGAGACTAAAGCGTGTCTGCTTCGCTTGACGCACCGCTTTATGTACATTTCCGCGCCACCGGTTCTAGGAACGCTCCTCGCAGTGATCCCATCGACGTTCATCCAAGGAAGTCCGTCGCGATGGTGTCGCTCGATTACCTTGCAAAAGTGCCTCTGCAGATATTAGATCGTTGGAATTGACTTGGTATCGTCGAATGAATCAAATCATTTTGAGGCGGGGTGTACAAGAGCCGATGGAATTGGACAATCAGTCATACAGAACTTGCCTGTTGCATGGTCGCCTGCTTTCCAAGGCAGCAATCCTAAGGGATGGAGGTTTTTGTTGTTGATTTCCTTCAATTTCATAATAGAGGGAACGGCAGCTCATTGGCTTTGCGTTCCAAACTAATCAAGAATGTATTTTCTGCAAAAAAAGATCGTGAATAAAAGGATCGTACTCGCTACAACCACTTCAATGAAAACATGAGTCTTTTAGTGACGCTTAGGCAGGAAAGAACTGTTCAAATAGAGCTTTAGAGCGTAGATTTGTCTTGTCGTCTGATTCTCGGGCTTTGCACAATGTGTAGGCAATTCGTATCCAAGTTTGTGATTGTGACAAGGTCTTATCCAATAATTGAATATTTTTCTTTATTAAACAACACTAGGCGAACAACACTACAACAACAAGCAAAACGAGAGTTCCCCACCCAAAATATGTTACAAGGTTGAAGGCAATTTCAAAACGGACCGTTCAACACCTAGGATTATAAAACGAGCATTGACCTGGTTCATAGGTTCGAACACTGAATTCAAAGAAGGTTCGCACCTTCTCCACTCGAATCCTGAAGTCTTTCCTCGGAGCGTCGGCTCGCATAAGAAAACGCCCCGGGAATCGAAGGCCATTGCCCATTTTGTCCGTTCGATTCGCGAGAAGCTTCGCATCTTCAAGCTTGAACCCAAGTTCGGCAGCCTTGAAGCTCTTCTCCTCGACTTGCGCCTCCAGAACGGGTTTCAGCCAATGTTCAATGCCCTCAGCTGTCACATTGGGCGCGGCGGCCAGCCGGATTTGTGTCGCTTCGAGCTTCGCCAGTGTCGCATCCTCGATCATACTCGTGCCCTGCTCGATGTCCAGATTTCTCATTTTCCTGATTTTCGGACTATCGAAGAAGGCGTTCGAGTAAATGGTGTTGCTTGTCGCGTCGGTGAAAGATTTCCAGACTTCCGCCTTTTCCACGAATCTCAATAGTCGCGCCTCATTCAGAGGCTTTTCGTCGTAGAGGTAAAAGATGAAGTCCGAGATCTTCAAACCGAGAGCGACGGCCACCTCGAGGAAAGCGTCGGTCCATTCTGTGGACTCCGAGATGTGAAGACCGAAAGGGTAAGACTTGGTCCTATTCTTGGTGAACTCTGAGAGGATAGTGTAGAGAATCTCGACCGGGAGAGCTTCTTTTGGGGCCTCGATCCGAAAGGGATAGTTGGCTAAGGATTGCGCCGGCATGGCATTCATATCGATTTTCTTCGACGGCCGTCTCTCCACAGTTAAATTGCGGCCTTTGATGGTCTTCCAATGAGCTGTCGTGGGTTTTCGCCATCGAATAAAAGGCCTTCCGCCGTGACGAACGACCACACAAATCTCGGGTGGGCCGTGCTCGAAGATGCTCACCGAGTCGACCACCACTAAGTCGATACTGGCCTTCGGTGAAAGAGCATTGCCCTCGTAGAACTCAATGGACAACGAAGTAATATCGGGAATGTCCTTGAACAATTGACAGTTAGAGATAATGGGAAGTAGAAGAATGAGTAGGGGAGAGAGTATAAACATTTAGACGAAAAGAGTTGAACGCGTATCAGCGTGTTGAAGGTGGCGGGGGACCCGTGTGAATGTGCGACGAGAGCAGGGCGTCTCTCGACAAAAAGAGAAGCAGCGGCTGGCGGGAAAGAGTATGAAACCTACTTGGAGCGGGGGAGGACAAAGGGCGGGCGACGCGCGCAGAGGGGGCAACTGCGCTGAACGCTTTTTTCTATCAAGAAGCGAGTAACGGGGTCTTGGCATCTTGGCGACTAGAGCACCTCTTCAGGCAGCAGGCAATGTTTCATCCAGGGGACGGCACCGAGAAGGCTAGTCACTGACCGGTTACTTGGTCTTCTTACCGGTTTCTCTTCGTTGAATTTGTGGAGGATCATGAGCTGGCACTCCTTAGTTTCGCCAATACAATGAAGTTTGCTTCAAACAACCACAATCGGATCAAAGGCTATGAAAAGAAAGCGAATTTGCAAATGCGTGTTTCCTAGAGAAGAAAACGCCCTAAAAATAATTGAGACAAGTTGGCGCGACTCGCGTTGGATGACGTAAAGGGCGTCCAGAGAAGAGAGAGACGGGTGTGGTCTTGAAGAGAGACCTCCTTCTCTTCTTGCACTAGCACGATTCACTTTCAGGAATTTCAGAGATGCATTTGTCTGTTGAAATTGAAGCGTGAAGATTACAGCAAGTGTCTACTAGAGTGAAACTTCAAAGATGGAACCACCGCAAACCCACTGAGAAGAGTGTTTATCAAAACCAAAACGTGTCTTCCTTTACTTAGAAAGGGCGAAACGCGCAGGGATAAAAACACAAAGGAAGAGCGCGCGGGGACGTACAGCTCTGGGTGCATCAAGGGACGAGAGACTGTCAGGTGATCGAAGACGAGAACGTAAATGAGTAAGTACGAACTTAGAGGCAAGACTAACTTCGAGAAGAAGTTAAAATGCTCGCATAATGTGTGGAATATCGTGACTGACCAGAAGGAGAATCAATCACGATGCATGCACACGAAAAAAACGCAGGAACACCGCAAAATGACACGGAAATCACAATATTTTTGAACATTTAATGATCAAAACGAAGTTTGAGATGCATTTCATCCTTTTTCGACAACCATAAAAGGCACCAATAACAGTATCGGTGGTCTTCTAGAACAAGTCATTCGGTTTCCCTGGATTGGTCCAGTTGGATATCATTCACCCGAGGTTCAAGGTCCTTTCGCCGAGCAGTCGTAAAAGCTGTCTTGGAACAGCACATGGCCGGCCTGGAACAAGCCGTTCCATTCTGCCAATATTGCTCCCGCCCGAGCCTTACTGGCCCAGTTCACCTTCTGATAACCTTCGGCGGGCAGTCGGCGACGCCCTGTGAGTCCTGTATATAAACGCGGCTGTTCGGTGTGCAACAGTAGTCGAGTCTCGGTTGATTCAGCATGCGACTAGTCTTCAGTGCTTGTAAGTTTCCCATTCAACAACTGAAGTCTCTTTCAGTCTTTGTGACCTTGTTGGCAGGAGCCTCGCTCGGCCAGCTCTTCGAACGGGGCTGTGAATGCAATTATGGCGGCGTCTGGCTGGATATCATCGCCCTCATCGACAACTCCGCAGCCATGACTCTAAATGGCCTTTCAACGGTTCGTTCATTATCTGGCTTTTTTGATGTTGTTCTTAGGTAGCAGCCAATCTCGCCACCGTAGCCGGCCAGTTGAACATCTCACAAAACATCGGGTTTCACGTATTTACTCATTAGTAATATCGGTATTACCTGTAACTGCTGGCAAAGAGTAAAATGACGGTCTTCACATTCGCTCTATCATGAGAGGTCCTTAGAACTTCGGCGGCTGCTTGAAGTCCCGCTTCGATATTTCCATGTGGCTGATCCGAGATATTCAAGGAGAAAATGTCATTGATAGCTGTATCGGTATCATTGTAAGCCCTCAGATCGCTGTGAATCGTCGCGTTGCTGTTGTAGGTGACAACACTAACACGACTGTACTGGCCGAGACACTGAGAAATGTTAAGCTGGCCGACTATGGTCTCGAAAGTTGCCGTTACCTGAGGAAGGGTTTTTTTGTTGCGAACACTTGCCAAACCTGGGCCAGTCCCTCCACTGTCGTGATGTTCGAGTTTTGAATAACACCGACGATGTCGAGCCAAATTCTTTCGTTATGACACCGACAAGAACGCTCATTTTGACAAAGCACAATCGAAATCACTGTCGTGAGAAGGCCTATAACAAGATTCGCGTTTGAAAAAGATGAGCCCGGACATAATTTGATGAAAGGCCGCATGCGCCTGCACTGACGAGTCGATTTGTTTGCCGTTTGACGTTTCCAGCTCCCGTTTCGCCCGGATTAATTGCGCTTATCAACGAAGCAGAAGACGGGCAGGAACAACTTCGGCCGGGATGAAGAGCGGCAACCGTGAGAGTGGTCGCAGACTTTGAAGATTGATTCGAAAAGCACTAATCGGTATTTCAGCACGTTAATTCTGTTGGATTTTTCATGTCACCATTCATGTCACCATTCGCTCCACATGAAATAATTTATCTAGCACTGTTTTGAAGACAATCGAAGCTGAATTCAAACAGCGGCGCAATACGTATCGGTATCACAAGTGGCCGCCTGGCACACATAACGACCCACATACGTCAGATCTCTGTTGTTTCTCCATTGACCGTCGGCATTGCCAATTGCATTGCCGTACGCTTCTTGGGGATATCCGGGCGCCCAAGGTTGATAAGAACCAAGCTATAGCTAAATATTTCGAACAGATAAGGAAACTTACCAGCACTTGTCCATTTGCTCCTTCCCAATAATACTGATTAGAACCGCCATCATAGCTCAAGCCGATATGCCACTGACCATTACCGTTGTAGGTGGAAGTGTTGTTGACCAAGCCTGACTCCTCGTCTTCAAACTTTTTGTGAACTTACGCTGAACAAAGTTGTGCTTCTGAAACGAGAACTCCTGGTAGAGGAATCCACCGTTGAGCTCGTTTTGACAAGCAAACTTTGCTGGTGTCCACGCCGCTTCAATATCTTGGTATCGGAGGCATTCACCAAATTTCCTCGTTGGCCTATCATAGTTGTCCGTCATTTGGAACCAATTCGCCGGACAGAAACAGTTCACTGAAGAGCTCAAAGAATCAAAGAGAAGACAAACCTTGACAGAGATTCTGAAAGATTTCCGCAATAACATTCGTATCCGTCGAGTTGACAGCGAATCCGGGCGAAGCAAGCGCGGCGATCTGATTCACTTGCGATCCCGTGTCTGCTTGTGTGAAGGCGACAGTGATAATCGGGATGCCTCCCTCCTTCAGTTGGTTCGCCGCCGGCAGAGGATCCGTAAAGCCGCCCGAACTGCAAGCGACCTTCCTTCAACATTCAAATCGCTCAATCACCTGTAAGCACTGGAGAAGAGAACGATGACTGTCTTGACATTCGCCCTATCGCTTCGTGGGAGCGCGAGTACTTGTCCGGCGGCTTGGAGACCGGCTTCAATATTCAGAGCATTGACACCGCTCAGCGAAATGGAATAGATGGCCGCGATGAGCTCGTCAATATTACGGTAAGTCGTCAAGTTCCCAACGACCGTAACTGAGTTACTGAAGGAGATGAGGGACACCCTCGTATACTGTCCAAGAGCTTGTGAGATGTTGACTTGACCGACAATTGTGGCAAACGTGGCTGCAACCTATTCACAGCTGGTTGACTTCTTGTTAACATCATACCTGAGCGAGTCCAGCCGTTGTCATTGCCTGTGAATTGTCAATAACAGCAACGATATCCAACCAAATGCCTCCATAGGTGCAGGGACAAGATCGTTCGGTATTTTGACTCAACGCCACGGAAGCTAAGACAACCAAAAGATCTACAACTCCTCATTTCTTTCACAAAAGAAGAGAACTCACAAAAAGTGACGTGCTGCCTCATATTCCCTCTCGTCACCGACGAGCTTATCTCCTCGCTCTTCGTGTATAAATAGCCTCCCGGGCTGTTCGTGTTCTTCGATGACTTTTACGAGCAATTACGAAGTGAAGTCTTTGTGCGAGACGACACTTCCAGCGTGGCCAAGTCAGAGACGAAAAGGTGAAGCTCCTTTCACGAACAGCCATTTTGAAGGCGTCTTGATTGGTTTTTATTGGGTGGTCGTTCGCACGAAGCGGCGACTTCAAAAAGTCATTCGAAGAGTCAACAGCTTTATTCCTCAAACTTCTTGGAAGAGCAGTTTGGTTCTTGACAAAAAAGTCAAGCCTAGGCACAATAAGTGTCTGTATCACAAGTGGCAACTTGGCAAACATAGCGTTGCACCGTCGTCAAATCTCGAATGTTCTCCCAGCGCCTCTTCGACATGCCGATTACTGTCCCATAAGCCACTTGCGGATAGCCCGCGTCCCAGGGCTGGTAGTCGCCGAGCTAAAGTCGCGGTTGAGTCAAAAATAGAAAGTTTCACAGGCACTCGGTTGCTATTCGGAGCCTCCCAATAGTACGTTCCACTGCTACCGTCATAGCTGAGACCGATGTGCCACAAGCCCGTGCCGTCATACGTGCCGGACTGGTTCACCAAGCCTGAACAATCTTCCTTTTCTTCATTAGATCAGTCCCACGTTGAACGAAGTTGTGTTTCTGTTGAGTGAATTCTTGGTAGAGGAAGGCGCCGGCCTGCTCACTAGGACACGCGTACTTGGCAGGAGTCCACGCCGCTTCAAGATCTTGGTATCGTAGACATTCGCCGAATTTCTTTGTGGGCTTGTCGTAGTTGTCTGTCATTTGAAACCAGCTCGACGGACAGAAACAGTTCACTGGAAGTTTCTTCACAATCGTATTTTATGATAAGGAATGCCACCTTGACAAAACGCAGCAAGGATCTCGTTGATAACATCGTTGTCAGTAGAATTGAGGGCGAAGCCGGGCGAGGCGAGGGCCGCGATCTTATTCACAGCCCCCGAAGTATCGAATTGGGTGAACGCGACGGTAATTATAGGTGTACCATCCTCTTTGAGCTGTTCCGCAACTGGCAGAGGATCGGTGAAGCCTCCGGAACTTAAAGATACTCGGTTTTGCAAAACTTCTTACTGTACCTGTAAGCACTAGAGAATAAGATGATGACAGTCTTGACATTGTTTCTCTCATGCGAGCTCTGGATTACTTGTCCTGCCGCTTGGAGCCCGGCCTCGATATTCACAGCCTCAGCGTCGCTGATCTTGATGCCATAGAGACCAGTGAAGAGCGAATTCGGCCCGTCATAGGCTTTGAGATCACCAACGATCGTTGCATCCTTGTTGAAGGTGACCAGGGAAATCCTCGAATTCTGGCCCAAAGATTGTGAGACGGGAAGTTGGCCGGCCACCGTGGCAAAAGACGCCGCCACCTGCGGGAGATCACACGGTGTTCACACAAAGATGCCGAACCTGAGCGAGTCCAGCTGTGGTCATTGCCACGGAATTGTCAATGACAGCCACGATGTCCAGCCAGATGCCGCCATAGGTGCACGGACAAGATCGCTCCGAGTTCTGGGCGATGGCCAGTCCGACGAGGATCATTAGAAGACCTGGATAAGCAGTAAGACCTGAACAAGTAGGGCAGACAAACAAACCAGGAAAGATGTTTAGACGCATCTTCGATGGCTTATCACGGTCTCGTTTGTGAATAAATACGCTCTGATTGTGAGCATAATTGGTTTTTCGAGAACTGTCGTTGCTCGAGGCGCAAGTTTCTTTATCGGAGTCTCGTTAGCTTTTGAAACGACACTTCGACAAACCTTTCTCAACGAATATTTTATGCGTAATCTTTGTTTCAGGAAATGCAATTTCTAACAATCAAACAGAAGCACAATAGTTTTGGGTATCACATGAGGTGGCCTGGCAGACATATCGTTCTGGTGTTGTCAAATCTTTCACATTCTGCCATCTTCCCCTTGAAAGGGCTACCACAGTTCCATAAGCGACTTGCGGGTATCCAGCGTCCCAGTTCGAATAACTTCCGAGCTGAAAGGGATTGTTGCTTTTTCCAGCAACTTACAGTCACATTCGATCCATTCGGTCCTAACCAATAGTAATTGTTGGAGGCGCCGTCATAGAAGAGTCCAATGAGCCATTGTCCGTTGCCATTATACGTCGGCGTCTGACTCACCATGCCTGCACCACTATTTTTCAGAAGAAGAAGTAGACAACTCACGTTGCACAAAGCTGTGCTTCTGGGCTGTGAATTCCTGATAGAGATGAGCGCCGGACAATTCCGATGGGCAGGCGAACTTCGCCGGAGTCCACGCGGAGTCGATATCCTGGTATCGAAGACATTCACCGAATTTGCTTGTCGGATTATCATAGTTGTTCGTGAATTGAACCCAATTAGCCGGACAGAAGCAATTCACTAAAGATAAAAGAGTAAAGACCAAACGAGACTCTTCCCACCTTGACAAAGAGCCAAAAAGACCTCATTGATGACATTGTTATCAGTGGAGTTCACGGCGAATCCAGGCGAGGCGAGCGTGGCAATTTTGTTCACTTGCGAGGAAGTGTCCGCTTGTGAGAAGGCCACAGTGATAATCGGAGTGCCTCCCTCCTTGATTTGGTTCGCCGCAGGCAGCGGGTCGGTGAAACCGCCCGAACTGAAACCACAAAGCACATTCTTTCTCATCATCTCTTTCGCACCTGTAGGCACTAGCGAAAAGCAGGATGACCGTCTTCACATTCGCTCTATCATGAGAACCGGCTATGACTTGACCAGCCGCCTGCAGGGCGCCCTCGATGTTGAGGTTGGCCGTGTTATTAACGGCGATCGTGTAAATGGCGGGAATAGCATCATCCGGTCCTTGATAGGCGTGCAAGTCGCCAAGAACTTGATATCCACCGCTGAAGGAAATGAGAGAGAGTCTCGAGAATTGGCCGATGGACTGGGAGAGCGGCAGCTGGCCGGCTATCGTCGCCAGGGTTGCCGAAACCTGCAACACTTTGAGTTTTTAGCCTTTTCAACTTCTGACCTCAGCAAGACCGGCTTGAGTCATGGAATTAGAATTGTCAATGACAGCAATGATGTCGAGCCAGATGCCGCCATAGGTGCACGGACAAGATCGCTCCGAGTTCTGACCAAATACGACTGCCAATGAGATGAGAGTGACTAGAAGAAAAAGAAATGATTAAAAAATAGAAAAACAAACTTACACAAACCGCTCGCCGTCTTCATGTTCAACAGTTCAAGAGCACGAACCGAGACCACTTATCTCTTGTCTTTGTCCCTCATTTATACTCGCGTTTCGGCTCCAGTTCTTTGAAGGCGCATTTTACAACCACCCTACGTGGACAGCCACCACGCTTGTGGCCTGCGGGGTTTTCAACATGGCTCCCCCCGTTGTGTACCCTGGGAAACAAGCAACATGCGGTCCGTCAGCTTTCCAGAATCATCCATTAGTGGTTTTTTTGGGGCTGCTTATTATAAGGACGGCTAAGAAAAGGTTTGGAGAAGAGAACGTCTGGAGAAGAAGGAACTTTCAGAAATGGATTTAAGCAGGGGACATCCTAACATAAGCGTTCTTGAGCAGTGAGCTTGTAAGCATGAAGTAGATACTAATGAAAATTACTACTTTTTGTGAATACTAAAGCGAGATTTTAGCGAAACGGGCTACAAGTTGTTTTGAATAAAATGCAAGAAAAGAGAAATTTTCTTTGTGTGCTCAAAGGTCTCTATTGAGAAAGATTTTTTTCTCTTCGTTTTACGTTGGTCTCGTTCTGCCACGCCATGAACAGATAAGAGTCAGACACTGGCTGCATCTCGCCCGCCAGCTCGTTTGCCAATTATCGATTACCTTCAGCTCGACGCTCTTTCTTTTCTCAGTTCCCGTCAGATGCATATCTGGTGTGACAATGTCGAAGACAATTGAGGATACTGATGGCGGAAAGCCGTTCTTTGAGTTCCTCGACGACTTCTTCATCGCTCGTTGCCTGCCATTCTTCGAGGCGTTTGATTGTCTGCGTTTCGCCAAAACGTGCAAAAGGTTATTAGAAGAAAGTTCACTTTGTGTATTGTGACATTTAGGCACTACACACTCTTCAAACAGAATCAGCTAAAGCTTCAACCTTTTACTCATTTCAAGACGATGATTCTTTATTTTCAACCTCAAAGAGATCTCCGTTTCAAAAATAATGAAAATGGACGTCGCCAATTAAGAGTTTCTTTCAACGACTACGATCCTGAAAAGCCAGCAGATTTTATTTTCTCTCAAGGTGAGCTGAGAGTTTCGGTGCAAGCCAGCAAATCGGTCGAGTATGTGGGCTCTATGGTAGCCGTTTCATTGAAATGCGTCACTGAAGGTGAATCGGAAGACGAAGGAATCGAGGCGAGGGCTCTTTGCTCTTTAATCCTTCTCAAGGTTTAGGCTCTCTATAAATTTCTACTGAGACGCATTCGCATGGACGAAATTGGTTACGTGCACGATCTCCCGGCTGAATCGCTTGATTTTTTGAAGAAGATGGAATTACTCTGGTGCAAGACAATCGGGATATGGCCAAACTTTTACGGAGACGTTCTCACGGGTGCCCTAACACGGCTGCTTCAGGACACTGTGGAAATCCAAAGACTTCACTTCTACAAGTTTTATCAAATAAGCCCAGAATTTTTCGCATCCGAGACCGTCAGTCGTCTCACCGCAATTACACAATTCGTTCTCTACCGTCGAACGGTTATGCTTCCAATCGCCGATTGGCATTTAGCCGTGTTAAAGATGACCGAGCTAGACACGGGTCGCTTGAGCCTCAGCCTTGAAGGCCTGAAAATGGTATTTGAAGAATTCAAACTGGGAAGAAGAGAAATTGTGCGCTGGAGATTCATCATGGATGTCCCAGAAACAACTCTTGAAGTCGTCTGGAGTTTTGTGTGCCCAGAATTGACAAACACGAAAACAAGGCGAAATACAAATGTCATTTCAAGCCTCGACAACGAGCGACATCTTCGAGTGCATTTCATCTTATCGAAGTCGTGGGTTGCCGGATTTCAGTTTCTCCTTGTGGATTTGGAGCCGGAATACTTCCGCTGACTGTTTTTTTGCCTCAACGTGCAAAGTTTTGTTGTTGCCTGTCGTCTTTGTAGGCATAAACTTGTTCGGCAAGAAAAGCACAACGTCCGAAAAAGTTAAACGCCGCTCATTTTGCTGACTCTAAAGTGCGGAAAACATCCACATTTTGTTTTTAAATAACAAGAGCAACCCGCAAAACGGGCAATGAGTGTCGACTACTTCCTCGAAGGACGGTGAATCCCTTTACACGGCGTCTTATTAGAAGACTGCCCGAACTATAGACAATGAGTAAACAATCAAAACTCTTCTGCCCAGCTAGAAAGAATTTCGAGAGTGTTGAAATATTGTAGAAAGAATTATCGCATGCTTTACGCAGTGAATTGTGCACGTTTTGAGATTATTTACACGACGATCTCGATGACTGTTAAGGGCAATAATTAACTGTGTCGCAAGCATTCAGTTGACAAACATATCGCGAGATCTCAGTGAGGTCTGGCTCATTCTGCCACTTTCCGCCTTCGACTCGCACCTTGTTGCCGCGAGAAAC